>JAMZAV010001480.1:0-145293 GCA_024449915.1 Sweltsa coloradensis | reverse complement strand
AAGACTAAATTCCATTGGTCGCAGACTGGTCGTTCTGGTCGCCTTTGCGGAACACAACCTTAACTAACCAGAGTCGATAAAGAAGTTTCCCCGTTGGGGACTTAGAGCATAGATAGTTGGTAGAGGGAGTATGACGTCATCCGAGGCGGACCAACATCGAAACGCGGCAAACCACGTGACTGAGGTCAAGGCGGCGCGGTAATTCAATGAATCTGCATAGGAACGGTGCACATTGGCTTTATTAAAACGCAAATACTTGGCCATTTTCAAGGCATGCATACATTTACACTGTCTACAAGTGATTATCAGTACATACAATAATAAATTCCTATAAATATATATATTAAGCCTAAGATAGCCTACTTGTTAATGGGATTAACAGCCAAGGTGTTTGCTTATTTTGCTTATTTAGACCAAATAACTCAAATAAGATACAAATGAAGAATTAGGCTAGGCTAGGCCTTTAATATGCATTGGATTCTGGTAATTTCAGTTCAGTCTTACATTCAATCTGTAAAGTGTTTTAAGAATAATTCTTAAAACACTTTACACTTTACTTTACTTTACTTTAATTATTATACCTTCTTCGTTTTCAGACAAAGTCTTTTTTAGAATTGTGAAGGCGTTATTAGATTCATAATATGCATTTTGAGATAGTTGTTTAAAAAAAATTATATGTAGGCTCTTACGTCATATAATATTATTATACACATTAAAATATTCGAGTATGTCAATAATGACCAATAATTTGTTACCAAAATCCTCCAAGGTCACGGGGCATCAAAATCGTCACAATATTATTATTATTATTATTATTATTATTATTATTATAGTGGTTCTTTATTGTTCAAACAATCTCAGGTACATTTGCGTCCTGGTATACACAAGGCGGGGTAAGGCCCAAGCCCAACAAAAGTTTACATTATAACAGCGTGAAAACATAAGTATAGTACACATATTATTGTAGACAAATTAATCAAATTAACAAAAAAATAATAAAGATGAGTGTGATAACAAAATCAATAAAAGTTTCTATCTATAAAACAAGCAATTGTATGGCAAAATCTTTTAAAGAGAGAGAGAGAGAGAGAGAAAGAGAGAGAGAGGGGGGAGAGAGAGAGGTGAGAGAGAGAGAGAGAGAAAGAGAGTGATTACTGCAAAAATCTTCTGACTATGTGGCACGTTTGAAGGATGACTGCTTTCTGCATGCTGATGTAGAGATTTGGAGAAAGACCCAGGCATTGTAGGCTGGCAGAGAGGGAAGATGGTATGACTCCAGTGGCTGAGATCACGATAGGCACGACAGTAAAGTTTTTCATTTTCCAAATTCTTGTTATTTCTTGACTTAAATTTTGATATTTTTCCACCTTAGTGTTTCTCGGTTGTCTCAATATTTTACTCATGGGGATCGCAATGTCAATTAGATATGTAATTCTGTTAGTTTATCGCATAAATGATGTCCGGTTGTTGTGGTCTATGGTTTGTCTGTTATAACCTGTTTATCCCAATACATTATAAATTCTGCATTTTCGATCACAGGTGCAGGAGAATACTTGTAATAAGGAGGTGGATTGACAAGTAGATGTGCGTTCATTCCTAGATGTTGATAAACTATCTTTGCTACCTGATTATGCCTACTGAGATACCACGTGTTGGCAATTGAAGGACACCCAGCTATTACATGGTCTATTGTCTCCGTAAACTTTTTGCATTTTCTACACATATCATTGTCATTGGATTTGATGATGAATTTTTTATAGTTGTTGGTATTTATAACCTGATCTTGGATGGCGAACATAAATCCTTCGGTTTCAGCAAACAAATCTCCTTTGTGAATCCATCTTATTGATTTAACAATGTCAATATTTGGCTGCTGGATGCTTTTCGGGTATCTCCCATGAGACAAATTCCAGACATTCATCTTCATATTTAAATCTTCTATGTATATTTCTGGATGGAAAGAATCGTCATTTAGCCTGAGGGGAGTTATAGTTTTATCTCGGAGTTTAAGTTCTTGGTGATAATGGAATGTAGAATTAAGAAAGTATGATCTGAGTTTATGAACTTGCGAATAGCACAATGACCGAATATTTACCAATCCTCTTCCACCCTTTCCCCGTGGTATATATAACCTTTCAGAAGATGCTTTTGGGTGGTGAGTTCTGAAGAAGGTCATTTGTCTTCTTGTTAAACGATCTAGGGTCCATCAAGTCCACATCTGACCACTTCACAATACCAAATGAAAAAGGTCAAGATTGGTAAAGCCCATGCATTTAATGCCTTGATTTTATAGCTTCCTTTAACATTTGATTTTTAGATAGTTTTAACTCTATGTTCATACTTTTGTTTAAATACATTTTTTAATTCCTTGTGGTTAAGAATAATGTTTTTGCCTCATTCCTAGGTATTTGTATCTTTCTTCGCTATTGTTTATGTTTGGAATTTCTTGACCGACACCAATTTGGTAATTGTCAGTTTCTTGCAATTTTCCACTTTTTCATATGCATTGAAGCACATTTATCTAATCCAAATTCCATATGAATGTCTTCACTGAATAATTTTACAATGTCAATTAAAATTTTGAGCTCTTCTTTTGATTTTCCATACATTTTAAAAACATCCATATACAGCAGATGTGTTATCCTTGTCATTATTTCTTTACAGGTAAGGCGATATCCAGCATTTTGTTTGATTAAGTAGCTCTGATACTGGGTTTAATGCGAGACAAAACCATAGAGGGCTAAGGGTGTCCCCTGGAAGATCCCTCTCTTTATTGCCATATTTTCAATATTAACAGAATCTGAATTGGTTTTTAGTATTATATTAATTCTCCATGAATTCATGAGATGCTTAAGCACCGTTATCCACTGTCGGCTTACCTTATACAAATCAAGAACTTATGATTAACCAATCGTGCGGAACCGAATCAAATGCTTTTTTGTAGTCTATGTAAGCTACTGATAGATTCCTCTTTTTGTCATTTGCATGTTTTTTTAACAATACTATCAATTATAAGCTGCTCTTTACATCCATATGCATTTTGTGTGCATCCTTTCTGTTCCCACGCTAATATTTCATGTTCTGATAAATGTTCTGTTAATTTTAAGGTAAAGATTGATGTTAGAATTTTATAAATGGTTGGCAAGCAAGTGATGGGTCTATAATTTTTGGGGTCCGATCTGTCTCCTGTCTTGAATATCATATTGGTTATACCTTGAGTAAAGAATCCTGGAACAAGTGATGGGTCGTGAAGTACTTGGTTAAAGAAATCCTTTAGTTTACAATGCACTGGCGTTAGTCTTTTCCACCAAAAGTTCTGTATTCCATCTACTCCAGGAGCTTTCCAATTATGAGTTTTTTTTATTGCATTATTATTATTATTATTTATTATTATTATTATTATTATTATTAATATTATTATTATTATTCTTATTGTTGTTGTTGTTGTTGTTGTTGTTGTTGTTGTTTATTATTATTATTATTGTTATTAATTTTCTTATGGGAGATTTTTGCCAATGGGACCTAGCTCGAAATTATTATAAATTAAAATTAATTAATTAATTAAATTAACTATTTATTTGCCAATTATTTTTCCCGGGGTCATATGCATGACAAGCTGAACCCAATATTCTTGATTTTAACTGTTTTTTTTTATAACTAGGCCTAATTAATAACCATAGCTTACACTGACGACATTGCCTATAAAATACACAAATCTACAAGTGCTTTTTTTTTAATTATAATTTTATTTATTTAACTTCTACCCTATTCAATTAAAAAAACTGATTTACAAAGGAGGACAACTAAATAAATCTAATTACATAGATGCAGACACAACAATGAACTACAGTTAAAGGGGTATTAACCCGCTAAACTCAAAAAATATATTTAAATCGTGCTAACTAGTAATGAATAATTAATAGAAAAATTATTGGGTTCACCATGACCCGAAAAAAAATGTCAAACTTTGTATTTTTCGAGCTAGGTCCCATCGGCAAATATCTCCCAATAGAAATATCATGGGACGATCTCACTGCACGTGACCTTGGAGGATTTTGATCCAAAAAAATGTTGGCCATTATTGACATACTGTACAGCCTTTTCTGTAAATTCTCTATATTTTGTTTTATAATTTGGGCAAGTGGTTCGGTCAAAATATGCTTTTTATACCAAGAAGGGGCGTGATTTTAGAATGAATATTTTTGTGTGTTTGAGAGTATATTTGTGCACAATTTCAAGACACGATGTTATAAAGGGCATTGTAAATTGGTATGAAGCTGCTCTAGTATCTATATGAAAAAAGAAGCAGGTTCAAGCCAATTTAAGAAAATTTACAAGACAATAATTTTCCTAAATTTCTGTTTCAAGAAAATTGAAATATTCGTGTAAAATCACAGTTACGAATATAATTTTTTAATTTTGAGGTAATAGCCCCTTTAAGTAAATATTTAAAATAGTAATATAAGCTAGCTGTTTTGGTTTGTATTTGTATTTTTTTGCCTTCATATTATAGGAGTTGTCAAGGAATATTTTCTAATAGTAAATTTTTACTAAATCAATAAAGTTATTACAGCAGAAGTAAATTCCACTCAGCATTGAGTACCCAATAGTGCTGATCATCAACGTTAACAATAAGTTTACCTGATGATACTGGGAATGTGATTATAATAATAAATGTGGTTAATAGGTACTTCATAAATGATTATAGAGGAAAAGAAATAGAAGAAGAAAGCAAGAAAGTGTATAAGCCTATTTTTTAACACTTAATTAATAAGTAAACAAATAAATAAACATTCGTAATTAGACTTTAGGATCTACCCGCTCAGTCACAAAACTGATTTTCAGTGGGGGAAAAGCTAATTTGAAAGGTTATACCAACTGTTTATCTCACTTTGAAAGGCTATCTGAGTTTATTTTATTTATTATTTAGGAATTAATTATTGTAGGTACTGATACACACTTGTAGACAGTGTAAATGTATGCATGCATCGAAAATGTTCAAGTATTTGCGTTACAATAAAGCCAATGTGCACCGTTCCTATGCAGACTCATTGTATTACCGCGCCGCCTTGACCTCAGTCACGTGGTTTGCCGCGTTTCGATGTTGGTCCGTCTCGCGGCGGTCGCTAGCGTTGGCTTGCTTCCTCTACCACTATCCATGCTCTAAGGTTGGGGAGTTCCTTCAACTCCCTATACCGCCCTGGGTTAAATAAAAAGTCGGTTTTTGGCGTTTGGAATCTAACGTTCCGCGCGACATCTGTGTGACGATTGATGGAACTACTTCAATAAAAATACGTCACTTTTCTACTAGTAGTTAACAGTCGATGACGACAAATGGCGGAAACGTCAAAATATTAAATACGATCGAATGTTGGCGAATGTTTTGGAGTAAAGCAAACTATCTTTATTGATGAGGATATTTCTGATGGAGTAGACCTAAGCTTAGGACCTAGGCCGACAATATGTATTGTTCAAGATTTCGATTTGAATGCCAAGGGCGTACTTACGTCTGAAAACTGTATTGTGGCCTTGGGCCTAGGCTACACTTACGTCCGTTAGGCTTGAACAAGACATGTCTCAAATTATTTGGCACGAAAATGTCAGTGACGCCTGCGCAACACTTTATAGTACAATAATAAATCAAAAGTAAATCGTTTTAAAAGACTAGGGCCCAGGGCTAATACGATTAAAATAAAATTGAAGTTTGACGTTTCGTCTGTTGTTTGTTGATTTCAGCGTCACTGCATATCGATAATCTACTGACCGTATTTAGCGTGCAGTGCTTTTATTAGTTTCACATTTAAGCCGCACTCAGCGCGCAGAGCGTTAGATTCCGTTTTGACTTGGGAGTAAGGGGACCTCCCCAAAGCAAGGTCTACTACATCTCCGCCACCTGGCGGAGGCTCGTCTAACTCGCTCGTGTGGCAACCTAGAGAGTTAGACGATCCTCCGCTAGGCGGAGATCCAGCAGACCTTGCCCCAAAGGGGAAACTTCTTTATCGACTCTGATACTAACCATCGTATTACCATGGAGTTGGATGATAAGGAGGTCTAGGTCAAATGGAATAGCACGTCCACGATCGTGTTTGTTTGTTTGAGCCTATTCGCCATTTTGATTGTTTTAACTACTACTAGCAGGTTAAACTTTGTTACAATGAACTGTGGTAGGCCCTAGGTTACCTTGGTTACCAAAGTAAACAATCAAAATGTCTGACAAATTGAAATGCAAACTTGTACACCGCCGACCACACACCTGCGCCTCCAGTACGCCAGAAACTATTTATAAACTCCATGGTATTACCACAGTAAACCCATCTCTTACAGTAGCGAGACTTGCTAGCAAAACACGCTGATAAACCGACACGCGCGTCCCTAGCGAAGGTTCGAGCACTAAAGTGAAACTAACGATGACAGTGCCACGGCAGTAAATTTTTTGATCTGAATTGAAAACGATGTAATTTTTTTGCACTATTATGACGTGATAATACTGCTACAGCAGGATATATGAGCTGGATATAAGTTTCGTCTGACGTTTTTATTTTTTTTACTGATAATAATATGATGACATAGGGCCTACATGTCGTTTTAAAAGAAAGCCTATGGCCTAGAGCCTAGCCTAGGGCCCCTAGGCTAGGCCTAGGGGCTAGGCCTAGGCACCAGGGATTAGTAATGTAGGTTATAATGGTTGATACATAATATAAAAATTATCATCATTACTTGCAGTTGTTTTGACTGCAATTTAAATAGCCTAGACTAGGCCTAGCCCTTGCAAAATATGATTAGCTTCACATTCTTCGGCATTCGTCAATTGTTTGTTGTTTACATTTTTAGTTCACTCTAAATGACTCTGACTTTGGCCGGGTCGCGCTAGTGTAGCGGCAAGAAGCTCTATCTATACATGTCGCTACGTAGGTTACCTACACGGAGAGCGGTATAGATATTATAGCTTTCACTGACTGGGCGCACCGCCGCCCCAATTTGTATGTTGTAAACGTTGTAAAGCACTGACCTTTAGATGGGGGGATGCTTTTAGTTCACTAAAATGACTCTGACCTTGGCCAGGTCGCGCTAGTGTAGCGGCGGTACGCGCAGCCGACCACGACAGCAAATCACTCTGCAGGCAGTGCATTGAAGTTTCGCTACTGTAAGAGATGGGTTATACTGTGGTATTACACTACCCTGCCCTGGTGACAACTGGTAGGTACTGAGTTTGTGTTGATGGGGCCTAAGCGCCATGCAACAATAGTGTCTTGTTATCATTATGTACTCGGAGTAATTGAACATATCGCAGTTCGCAGTTTTCTTTTAAATCGAGCATTTCTCGGGAACTTCGTGTATTTTCTCACGCACCCCAGACTAATTACTTAATATTAGGAGAACTGTGATATATCACGCATTTCTGATTGCATGAATGTAAAGAGGAAGATTGTCTTGTTATCATCGTGTAGTGGGTTTGTAAGACACGCGCGCTATTATTAGTTATTAGTTAAAACATTAACATTGATTAAAGAAGAGCCTTCCTTAATCAATGGTTAAACCACAGATAATAGACTACACTCCACGTAGTGTACTCTATTATCTGTGGTTAAACCGAGCATTTCCACCCATTTAGGGTAGTCGGATAGGGCCTAGATGGATGACAGTGGACGGTGTACTTCCTTACCGACTGCTGCAGCGGCCACCGTCGCTATCACTCAAGGCGACACACTATTGTAATGCCGTGTTGGCAGAATGGTAGCGGGCTAGACTTTTAATCCAAGGTTCGATGGTTCAAATTTCAGTCGGAGCGTTTTTTTTTTTACATTTTATTCGAACGTTTTTCTATTAAAACAACAGAATAATAACAATCAAAATGAATGAAACTCCTTTTCGGTAGAAAATCCTTTGTAATTTAAATAGAAACGTTAAAGGTTTTGTAGGTTTTTTGCTTTATGAATGGCAAAAATAATAATTAATATAACTTATTTTCGGGTGAAAGTTCTTTGTAATTTAAATAGAAACGTCAAAGGTTCTGTAGTTTTTTTTAACGTCCGCTATTTTGTATATTTACCTAATATTAATTAATGAAATCATAATTGCACAGCAAACACGTCCCTAACCGCGTGACGCGCCAACTACCTTTATCGACCCCAAGTGTAATCCATCTAGGCCGGAAGACGGATTAGGCCTTGATGGGTGACTCGACTGCCTTACCGACTGCTGCAGCGGCCATCGTCCATACCACCCAACACGTTTGTAGGCGACCCACTCTCACGGCACCGTGTGGCAGGATGGTAGCGGGTTAGACGCTTGGTCGAAGGTTCCCCGGTTCAAATCTCCGTGGTGGTAATTTTTTTTTACAATCTATTCTTTATGTAAAACTCCCATTTCGGGTGAAAGTCCTTTATATTTTAAATAGAAACGTTAAAGGTGTTGAAGGTTATTTTTGTTTATTTTTTAATTATAATTAATAAAACTCCTTTCCATGTAAAAGTACTTTATATTTTAAATAGAAACGTTAAAGTTTTTGTAGTTTTTTTTTTGTTCATGGGTGATAACAATTAATTAAACGTCTTCTCGGGTCTTTATATTTTTAATAGAAACGTTAAAGGTACGTAGTCTAACCAAGTAACCCATGTTTGCTGTGCACTCAATAAGGAATTAATAATTACTAACTATTATTTAAAAATAAAATATAATAAATAAATAATAATAATAATAATAATAATAATAAAAGTAATAAAAATATTATGCAATATAGCGGACGTGAAAAAATACACAAAAACCTACAAAACATTTAACGTTTCTATTTGAAATATAAAGGACTTTCATTTGAAAAGAAGTTTGATTTTTCATCCAACAACAAAAAAAAACTACAAAAACTTTAACGTTTCTATTTAAAATATAAAGCACTTTTACATGGAAAGGAGTTTTATTAATTATAATTAAAAAATAAACAAAAATAACCTTCTACACCTTTAACGTTTCTTTTTAAAATATAAAGGACTTTCACCCGAAATGGGAGTTTTACATAAAGAATAGATTGTAAAAAAAAATTACCACCAGGGAGATTAGAACCGGGGCACCTTGGACCAAGAGTCTAACCCGCTACCATCCTGCCACACAGTGCCGTGAGAGCGGGGCCCCTACAAACGTGTTGGGTGGTATGGACGATGGCCGCTGCAGCAGTCGGTAAGGCAGTCGAGTCCCCATCAAGGCCTAATCCGGCTTCCGATTGTTAGACTACGTCCCCAACTACGGGTGACGCGCCAACTACTTTTATCGACCTTTATAGGTCACCCCTTAGACCATATATCGGGTGGACAGAGCGCGCGCCTATACTGCCGTTGCAAGCGGTTGAAGCCGAGCTGGGAACAAAGAGAGTGAGAGAGGGGGGGGGATTCTCGGAAGTCGGTGGTGGCAAGAAGCGCGTGGTGTCATTGAAACGTACAGAAATTTTCGCGTACTAGAAGTAGGTAGTGAATCTCTCGTTACTTTCGACAATGTGATGGTTTCTTAAAATGTATTATGCATATTATTCGTGGGACAACACATCGAAGAAGTTTTTTAATTTATTTAACCATATTCCGATAAAAATTTATTTCTATGTGTTGGCGGAAATATGCCAGATTTCAACTCTTCATCATCATAATCTTTGTCTTTACTATATATTATTTTTATTTACGGGGACGGAAATGTTTTTTTCATAAAGGGGTATTCACCCTCACCCACCAACTCAAAAAAATATATTTCATTTTGACTAACGAAAAACAGAACAAATGTTGGTCCACCGTTACCAAAAAATTTTCCAAACTTGTTAATTTTTCTATCTAGACGTCTGGTAAATTCACATAAAATAACATGGGGACGATCTTTGGCCCCGGACCTTAGAGAATTTTTGGTAAAAAAAAAATGGCCGTCATTGACGTAGGTATACTCAGCTACGTTTTCTTTTAAATCTCTACATAATTTAGGCATGTGGTTTTGGCAAAATATGCTTATTACCAAGAAGGGTGTTTTTCGGAATGCATATTTTTGCTTTTAAGAGTGTTTTAAATTTTTCGTGCAAGTTTCTAATGCACATTTAGATTGGTTATGCTATAGTAATAGTATAGTCTATGTTAAAAAAAATATGCTGGTTTTAACGAATTTACCAAAACGCAAATTTTCCAATTTCTGTAAAGCTTTTAAAAAATCGTGATTTCTGGTAAAATATATAATTTGAAACAGTGTCATTTTTGTTTTGTAACTATTGTGCCTGTTAAAAAAAAAATCTATCAAAACCCAAGATACATATTTATGGAACTTTTTACAAATAGGGTTAGGGGGGAATGGCTGAAAGAGATGAATTTTTAGAACAGAATTTTGGGGAGCACTTTTAAAAAGTTTAAATTAATTTTATTATAAAAAAAAATTAATTAATATTTTATAAAAATGCCTATTATGCAAATGAGGTTTTTTGTTGAGGAAAAGGGTGGGGGGGGGGGGGGGGGGGGGGGGGTTCAAAACCCGATGTCCCCTTTTCAAAATCACTTTGTTATTTTTTAGGGTGTAGTGAGGGCCCCCAAAATAATAATAATAACAAATACTGGGCCCGACTTTTTAAAGGGAATAGGCCTATGTTTCCATCCAAATATAACAATTTTTGAGAAAAACGTTCAAGCAAAAATTTTATGCATATGAATACGAAATGATATTTTGCACTATAGTGAGCTAAAAAATGATAACACAACCATCAAACTTTTTTTTTCATTATACTGTATTTTATTTATTTAAAAATACCAAATCGCCTTCAACAGCCATTATATACCAGAAGTATAAGGCATATTATTTTTTCATGACGACCGTGTGCTTTCTTGGGTCTATGTTCACTTGAAATATATTTTTGGGTAAAATAACCACAAATAATAATCTAAAGTAAAATAGTGTCCTACATTACGAAAAATAATTTAGTAAAATATTTACCGGGGAAATAAAAAAATCCACGTTTTGTTTTACAGCTCTTTACGTATATCTTTACGTACAGTCAAACGCGGGCGCGCGCGATGTTTTTTGCCACCACCTCGTTCTTGGAACTGGCCGCAGGTCGGCTTCACGAATATTGCCGCGCTATCCGTCTACCCGAAGGGTATAGATGGTCTAAGGGTCACCCATCAAGGCCTAACGAACGACTAATCTAGGCCTAAGTCGACACTACCCATTTAGTGTCTTCCACCTTTGGGTCAGCGTATTTTGTTTTTCTGCCGTTGGACACCCTGCGTATGCTGTACGGCGGCCATTTTGAGCTTCGAGAGATCGTCGTCAAACTCCACTGGCAGGCTAGGCCTATTCTATCAACTGTCATTAAATAACGCTTATAGGCCTACGATCATCATAGCTTCCCGAATTGGTAAATATATGTTTAATTTAATTTCTTACAGTCGTAGGCCGAGTAGGTCTAGGTTAGGCCTAGGCCTTTGTGTATCCAATTCACTCCTCTTCTTTTGTCCTTATCATGGACTAGGCTAGGCCCACAGTTCGTGATATAGGGTAGGCCTACAACTAACTTAACTCTTTCTATTCTCATCAACAGACATCAAAACACATCAACTCTCTATCAACAATAGGCCTAGGGGCTAGGCCTAGGCCTAGGCCCTACTATTTTCGGCACTTCTTTCGTTGGTATGGACCAGTTTTTTAACACTTTTCAGCCACTCCGGCTTGTCACGGATGTTACATTTCACTCTTTATAGAGCTAAAAATCTTATATTAACTAATTAATTGTAATGTTTTATACTGAAACAATTGTGTTTACACACTACCTACCATAAGGTGAAAAAGATTTTTAAATGAATTGTAATTTTTAGATATATTGAGTGAAATGTGGTGTCACGGATGTTACATTCACTACGTTTACCAAGGGTTTTAAAGCGAGCTATCTCAAGCCGGCTTGGCTTCAAGCCGACCTCAAACGCTTGGTAAACACTTGAAACCGAGCTATCTCAAACCGACCTACCAAAGTGAACTGGCTCGCTTTAAACGAGCTAGCCGAGCCTTGCCAACTTGATAGGGAGAATTATGAGTATCCACTGGTGCCGTTCTAGAACAAATCGGGCGAGAATTGATGCCTTTCATGCAAAAAAAGTCATAAAGGCTATAATATAGCTACAGTTTAATAATTGGTTTCATTTAATAATTTTGTTTTGGGAAATAAAATGGTTGAAAACTGATGTGTTAGTAGGTTCAGCAGACTGTGACGAAATTAGGCTTTTGTAGCCACGCCTCGGACTAGATGAAAGCGGCTTGAGATAGCTCGCTTTAAAATCGTTGGTAAACGTGGTGATTGTTTGGGAAGTGGATCCCGGATCATCATCAAAAGATAGAAAATTCAGGTCCCTGGCCCAGACATCTACATTTCCATATACATAGAGCTTATCCATGAAAGATGAACCCTTATAATCACCCATTCATTGTTTTAAAAATAAATGATATTAATTGTTATGATTTTTTGTGTGCGTCACGGATGTTACAATGGTTTTTGTCACGGATGTTACACACACTTTGCCATGCCAGTTTCTAACCATTTTCAATTTATATTACTACCGTATGTTATTCTTAGTTACAAATTCAAGCACTCCTTATCTATAGTACGTAGCCTATCTAAAATTTTTGGGTTCAAAATAAAATTGAAAAATAAAATAAATGCAATGTTAAGGAATTGCTGAGGCTGGTGCGGAGACAAGACGCTAGCATTCTGGTTTTTCTGGGTAAACGGTTTATAACACTGTTATCAAATTTCACACTATTGGTAATAAAAAATAAATCTAGCCTATGCTATCCAGTAGGCCTACGCGTATTTCTAAATCGCTGGGGCTATTCGACCGTAGCTACGGGAAAATTACGTTTCTCAATTCGTCCGTAGCATGAACGAACATCGGCGGAAATCACCGAAGGTACTCGAACTGTGGGTACGGAAAAATTAGGCCTGCTAATTTAACCGTAGGTACGGGAAGTAAATTACGTTAATTCAATAATAACCACTCTGAAAATATACGAATTATGTTATAATTAATAAAGATTGAACACAAATACTACCATTTCACTGTTGCCGGCGCGCCATGTTTATTATGACATTTACTTAGTAGGCCTACCAACCTTTTCAATAAAATACTCTACTTACCAAACCTTTAACGTTGCTATTTTAAATCTTAACTCGTTTTTTAATAAAATACTCTACTTACCAAACCTTTAACGTTGCTATTTTAAATCTAAACTCGTTTTTAACGGAAAGGATTTTGGGTGCGCTCTTATCGATTGTATCCTAGAACTAGCGCGGCGCAGCACTTTTTAAACGCTTTTATCATCTAGAATTGTGTTTGCGACGGGGCCGAATGTAGTGAAATCATTTGCAGAAAAAACATGGACCCAAATAGAATGGTAAAAAAAACGACCAAACGAAAATTTGAACCGCCGACCTCTCGCATAGAATTCGGACGCGCTACCACTCTGCCACAATGCGCTGTGATATTTGAAGCTATTGGCCTAGTTACGTGGTATCCCGCGGACGATTCGGATACCTTCGATTATTTCCGCTGATCTTCGTTCATGCTACGGACGAATTGAGAATTGTAATTTTCCCGTAGCTACGGTTAAATAGCCACTTCCTTTCTAAATTACCCAATTAATTGATTTTGAATTAAAATTTAGTGAAATCACCGAAATTTACTCCATTTTGGTCATTTATTCCAAGTAAACAGATTTTTTTAACTCAAATATGCATACTGGATATCAACGTTTAAATCAATGTGAACGCGTAGGTTAACTTGTTTTTATCTTAAGGCTATTCGACCGCGTTTTTCTATTTTTCAGAATATGCTACCAAGTCAAAAAACAGTGAATGGCTTTGAAACCTGGCTATTTTAGAAAATCAAAAATATTTTTTTCAAAATTTTCTGACCCGGTACACGGCCAATATAGCCACCTCAAAATAATTTCCAACTTCAATTCGCCAAGGCAAACCATTCGACGTAGGGTGTTGTGTTTTTGTGACATTAATTTTCAACTGTTTTTCTATGGACTGACTGAGAGAAAAAAGATTTATTTTAACACTTGTCTTTCCTGCGAATTTTTCCGTTTGGCGGTATTTTTTACCGATTTGTACCGCCAAACAAAAAAATTTGCAGGAAAGACAATTGTTCAAAAACATATTTTTTCTCTCAGTCAGCCTATAGGAAACCAGTTAAAAATTAATGTCACAAAAACACAACACCCTACGTTGAATGGTGTGCCTTGGCGAATTGAAGTTTGAAATTATTTTGAGAAGGCTATATTGGCCGTGTACCGGATCAGAAAAATTTGAAAAAAATATTTTTGATTTTCTAAAATAGCCAAGTTTAAAAGCCATTAACTATGTTTTGACTTGGTAGCATATTTTGGAAAATAGAAAAACGCGGTCAAATAGCCTTAAGATAAACGGCTTGGTGGGAATTTCCATAATTGGAATCCTTGTTTTGGATTTCTTTTTTTTCACGTTTTGGACTTTGGCCTATGTCTGGCAATGGATTTTTAAGGCTTAATTATTGCAACCAATGGACAACTAGTCAAAGGCGGGGCTTAACTAGTTCCGGAAAATCCAACAGATAGCGCCGCGAACTGTGGGACAAGCTGCAACCTAAGTGTGGTTTGCGCAATGGATTTCAACGTGTTTTACGCCCGTACGGGTGGAAAAAATCCTTGAAAAATATGTTATTTTTTAGAATGGGCTTAGCCAAAGACTATGTAGATCAAGAAGGAAGCCAGCTGCTTTTTAGGGAAGGCTGTTGTATTGTCCTATGTTATGTCCTCGAGGATGTGTGGACTTCGGAAAACGGTGGTCATCATAGTCCCTATACCTTTGGGTTTAGAATGATTATAAACCCAAAGCCTTTACTCTAGAAAGCATTTTTTAAAGTTTAGTCTCAGGTTAAGGCCAACATAATTTATTATTCCTCAGTTCACAAGATCATATCGTAAAAAGTAGGCCTAGGTTTAACTCTAGGGATAGGCGGGGGCCTTGGTTCTAATCTTAGGCCTACACGGCTAGGACTAGACACACCTCTTTGCCAAGATTTAGGCCTAGAAATGTACCCCTCTTTATAGTTTATACACAGTTTAGGCCTTTAACCTTGGAAGCTTTAGACCTAGGCCTACCTTAAAAGCAAAATCAAGGCTATACTATTAGTTTTAACCTACCAATAAGCAGAGGCTAGACCTAGGTGTTATTTTCCTTTCCATACAGGCCTACCCTTACTACTAGATGTAGGCCTACTTTTATTATCTTAGGGGTCAACTGTGTTATGTAAACATAAAACTAACTATGTATGCAATACTTAATGGAAATAAAGCAACATTCTATTCTATTCTAGCTAGGTCTAGGCCCTACACCTAAACAAAAGTAGCCTGTCTAGTGCTTAGGCCTCTCTCTTGTGCAGAATTATAGGGCCGCGTCAAACAGACAGGTCTACTCATTAGCGTGCCTACTATAAGCATCGAGTTTAGAATGAAGATAGTTGGCCAGTCAGGGAAATAAAAAAATGGGTAAACATAACATAACATAACATAACATAACATAACATAACATTTCTTACGGTTGCAAATGGGCCCTTCCGCCCGGTGGCAACCACTCACTCCCCCCAGACCTAATTACTGTCCCCCCCTAAAAATGATCAAATTCCCTTAAAGGACCCACTACCTCACATATATCCCCGGCAAGTCATTCCATTCCCTAACAGTCCTTTTCCATGAAACCATACCGACCCAGAATCCGTTCTTACTACTTGACGCTGGAACTTCCATGAATGATCCCCCCTTCCCCTGTAAAGCCCCTCTGTAGCCTATTGCGGATGTCCCCCACCCCCTACTTCCCCTAGCCGCCCTGTACATATTGCACAACCTAACCTCCCTTCTTCTTCCCTCTAATGACTCCCACCCACAACTCTCCTAGCATTGCAGTGACACTGTCATATACTTCTCTCTACATTCCCCTTATCATCCTCTTCCCACCGCCACCGCCCTAACCTTTCCCGTAACCCTTCTTGCCGCCCTACGTTGGACTTTCTCTACTTCCAAAACCTCCCCCAACTTATACGGATCCCATGCCGCCGCCCCATACTCCAGGACAGGTCTAACCACTACCTTATATGCCCGATCTTTAACCTCCCGACTGGCCCCTCTTAGATTTCTCATAACAAAACCCAGAGCCCTATTTCCCTTCTTAAACAACTTCTTGCACCTGATCCCCCCACCCAAATCCTCTGCCAACATCACCCCTACGTACTTATACGTTCCTACTTTCTCCATAACAGCCCCCATTAAAGTGTATGTCCTACCTACCTTAATTATTCTTCGCGAGAAACCAACCACCTTACATTTACCTATGTTCAAACCCATCTTATTTGCTGTGTACCCATTCCTCTATTACCCCCAGATCTGCCTGCAACAAACCTAACATCCTCAATCCCCCTTATTGCTCTATAACAAACACAATCATCTGCAAATAATCTATTCTTGATGTTATTCCCTGCCCTATGTCATTTATAAACATAATAAACAAACAAAGGTCCTAACACTGAGCCTGCGGTACCCCGATGTAACCTCTATACTATGTGACAAGGTACCCCCAACACCTAACCTCTGAGACCTACCTCTCAAGAAATCTCAACCCACCTCACCACTCCTTTATCCCCCACCACATTGTTTACCTTCTCCATTAGCAAATCGTGCGAGACTTTATCAAAAGCCTTTTCAAAAATCTAGAAAAACAGCATCTACTTCCCCCCCACTGTCCAAAAAATGTCCCCAATATCCTGAACTAATCCTACCAGTTGAGTGTCACAAGAAAAAACCTTCCCTGAAACCATGTTGAGCATCCGTGAACCACGCCTCCCCTTCCAATGAGTTCCTAACATAGTCTGCAACTACCTCTCCATAATTTTGCTCCCTACTGAAGTCAAGCTAACTGGCCTATAATTTCCTATTGTACCATCTATCGCCCCCCTTATGAATTGGCACCACGAGTCCCTCCCTCCAACCTTCAGGATCTTACCCTCACTTAAAGACTTTCTACATACATCCCCTAGAAACCTTACTGCGGCATCAACCCCCAATTTTTAAAAATCTGCACCCCAAGCCGTCCTGCCCTGGAGCCTTTCCTACAACCATCTTACCCAACACCCTCTTTACATCCCTATCTGAAATTGTGAGTGGGGTGTCCCCCTTTCCCCTTGCCACTGCTCTCCTGTATCCCTATTCTCCTGAAACACCCCCCCATAATAGGAATTTAAAGCCTCCGCCTTATCCTGGTCGCTAACGTATATCCTTTCCCCCTCCCCCTTAAGAGTAGGTATTGCCACCCGTCCTTTTTGTCCCCTTAAGTGCTTGTATAAACTTGTCCCGCTGTCCCTAATTCCCCGGTCCCCATCCATTAACCTCATCATATAATCGTCCCTAGTGTCAACCTTAGCCCTATCAAGTATCTCCTCCCATTCCTTAAGCTTTTCTTACCCCTCCCAGTCCTCCGATACTCCCATACACGCTCCTACATTTTCTCTTCAACCATCTAATTCTTCTATTGTAATAAACCGGATCCCATTTTCCCTTTTGCTACCTGCGGTACAAACCTTTCCAAAAGAGCCCTAAATATATCTAGAAAACTTTCCCACATCTCATTTACCCCCCTTTCCTCCCGAGACCACTCCTCATACATTCTTCCTAATTCTTCTTGCAACCCTTGAACATCTGCCCTATCATACCGCCTCATCAACTTACCCCCAATTTGATCCCCACCTCCCTCGTCACCATGCCCTACTAACGCTAACTCAACTATTGGGACTCTATGGTCACTTATCCCCTCTACAACCTCGGACCTGACTAAAACCTCTTCCGGCCCTAACTAATATTACATCTAAAATATTATTTTCCCCCTTCCGGTGTCCCTTGTACCTCCCCTACAGCCTGTATAAACCCCTCATTAACTACCATACAAGCCCACTCCTGCTTCCTACCTCCTACATCCTCTCTCCCCCTTCCCAATGCACCCCGGGCAAGTTTAGATCCCTGCTATAACCAACACTCTATCCTTACTACGCACTACTACCCCTCTAGCTTATTTAAAACCTCCCATTCCCCATTATCACTAGGTCTATACACGCCTACCACATCCATGGAAGTTCCCCTCCCCAAGGTAACCCTAAACACCCAGCATCTCAACCACCTCATCTGACCACAACAGTCTCCCCCTAAGCTCATGCCTACAAAACTATCATCACACCCCCCCCATACTTATTTCTATCCCTCCTGAATATATCATACCCTTGACGGCTAACCTCCCCATCATAAATGTCATCATTCAACCATGTTTCCACACACACAATCACATCAGGCTCATATACCTCAATCAGACCCCACAGCTTTTCAACTCTTTCCCCTCCCTAATACTCCTACAATTAACAGTCATAACCTTAACCCCTTGCTTCCTTCCCCCTTACCCCTCCTGCATGGCCCCCCGCCTGGTCACTTAAGATTCTCAGCAACCCTGACAAAAAGTCTACCAGTTCCCTACCCCCCTCCTTAACTAAGTGCAATCCGTCCCTTGCCAAGAATCTTCTACCTACCCATGATCTGCTATTTACAAATAACGCACCCTGCTCATCACACACATCAGCCACACCACTCATTCACCTCATCTATTAGCTCCCTCCTAATCCCTCTCCCATCCTCCCTATCCAGAATACCAGCCACAACCACCCTTGCCTGCCTATACTTCCCTGCACCACTGTCACTAACTCCTTCACCTCCCTGCCACATCCCTTGCATTCACACCCGCACCAAGATCATTTTGTACCCACATTCAGCATCACTACACTCACTCTCTCACTACCCCTCTACGCCTAACAATCTCAGTCATTTCACTCACTCTAATCCCACCATACACCTCAACCTCCCCACCACTTGCCTGCCACTCCCGAGCTGCCCCCCTAATCATTGAATCCCCCCTTAGTAGTGTCTCCCTGTGTTGGCCCATCTCCCCCCCCTTCCCCCCCTACACTTAACCCCTTTCCTAACGTTTCCCTCGCTAACATGCCCTAACACTCGATCAGCTTCCTTACTTCCCCCATTCGCATCCTCCTTCCCAACATTCAACCAAAACCTCATTCTCTACAGCTCACCCCCTTGCATCACCCCACCAACTATACCAAGCAAACTCTCCTACTCCATCAGCCCTGCACCCTCTACCCCCGTGTCTAACACCCCACCAGAACCTGAAACTAAACCTAAACTTAGGCCTACACCCCCAACTTCACTCACACTCACGCCCTTATTTTCCCCCATAACCTGCTCACGCACACTCAAACTCCCACAATCCCTAAGCACATCCCCCTTGCATCCAGTCCCTAGGCCTAGGCCTACTTCCCTACTCCTCAGGCACTCTAGTTCCTTCTTCACATCCTGTACATCCTTCACCATCTGATCCCATTCATCCTTCCTCACAGACACTCGTCCAACCCCAGGTAGGCCTACCCACTCGTCCAACACAGACCATGACTTTCAACTTGCAGCATCTTGTACACACCCTTGCTCACCCCACCACACCCTATGTGGAACCACATCTCACACTCTCCCCTCACACCCTACCGCGGCATCAGACTCAACTACTATCACCCCACACCCCTTACAAAAACTATGCTTACTCATCTCACAATTAACTAGAACTAGCAATAAAATAAAGAATAAAACAAAACACGCCTAGGCCTACTGCCTAGCCTAACTCAAGCAATGAACCAACCGAAGACCACGTGCGCCTAGGACTACACTTTCAAGCACCTACACTAACTAAGAACTAACTAAAAAACACTCCTAACAGTACCCTAGGGCCTAATAGAATAATTATACCCAAACACACAGTAGGCCTATGTGCTAAACACGTCTAGGCCTAGCCCTACCCTAGCCCTGTGGCCTAGGCCTATCTTAACCTAAAAACGCGTGAATGTAAACACCACCGCCTAGCTAGTCTAGGCCTAATTTTCAAACACCTACAGCTTCCCTAAAAGTCACTAAAAATCACTCCTAACAATAACACTTCAATATAATCACTAACTGCTTAAGAAACAATACGCAAAACACTCAAGAACACGCAAAAGACCCCCCCAAATAACTTTATTTTAGGAGCGCTCCAGATACCGCACGTCACACGGCCGCCATCTTGACTGGGCTCCCATCTCGCAAACACTTAAGTTTGCCATGAGGAATTTGCTTGTATTAGGAATCCACGAAATGCAAAGAACATTATAGGCCTACAAGCATGGTATCACATGTTGTCGTAAAACATTTCTTATCTATCTGATTTTAACTTCCCACGTCTTATTTCTTAACTTGATATCCTTCGGAAACGAGTGTAAAGACACCCCTCCTATTTAAAGGACATCACAACCCTGGGATTTCCCGGCGATGTAAAGAACCTAAGTTGTTTTAATGACTAATGGCGAAAACCAGAAGTCTCTAACTTGAAGCAGAAGTTAATTACACCTGTTTGAATAACAATAAATTTAGGTGGGTGCGCGCGCATCCAAAATCGTGACGTAAAGATTGCGCACAGTCGAGTCTACTCCCCGACCTAGATTACTGGTCAGCGCTGTAAAGAACTCTCTCTGTAGAAGAAGATATAGTGTTTAGACAAAAAACCAAAAGCTTCATCGTATTCAGGGGTCTTCCTCTACAAGAATGTTGCAAAAGTAAACTTTTTGTAGAAAATAAAATTAGTTTTGGATATTTTATAAAACATGCAAAAAAACGACAAATATATCGTACTTTCAGAGACCTTGAAAACAAGTAAAATTGACCAAATGTGAAAATATTTGACACCCACATATAGAAAGTAGGCATGCAAAAAAATAAAAAAATACTACAACTGAAATCGAAGCAAACGTGTTCAAGATTGCAAATAATATATGATAGGATGTTTTTCAGCAAACTTTTGACGCTTCCAGCCGACGAGCCGTCCGCGATCAAGTTGCAGAGGTATACTACCCATTTAGAAAAAAATTGTTTTGTCAAGCACGTTTAGTCTGTGTAGCCGTTCATAACCATAAAGGGATCGGCTCACAGCTGTCTCGTATGCGGGGTTTAGTTCATTTCAGTGGTTTATACCATGGTATTAGGATACTTGAACCATGGGTTTTTTTTCATATCCGCATACAGATGCAAGTTTTATGATATCGTGAACCCTAATGACTAAGTAACTATGATATCGTGTAGTTATTCATTATTGCCTCAACTCAACTTGCAACGTGCAAGTTGCAATTGCTTCAGACGAGGCACGTAGAAAAAAGAGCGTTCCCTTCCCCCCCCACCCCTCCCTCCCCCCCCCAACACAAAAAGAGCTCCAACGCGCTTGCTTATCAATCAGTCGCTGCTACAAGATACATACAACGAATATTAAATAAATAAATTATTTAATTTTATTTAGAGTCTACCCACTCAGTTATAGAACTGATTTTCAGTGGGGGACTTTAAATCAAAGCGACCAAGCCAACCTTGCAGGCCCCGACGCAATCGACGAGTGAGCGATAACCAACCAAAGATTGATATTTTTAATTGGAAATATTGCAATCAGTGGTATGGACAGTGCGAACACCCGCGAATCAACGCCAGAATCAACAAGGCCGATTCAGATGAACTCTGAAATTTATTATGTGCTTCGTTGCTGTGCCAAAATCACCGTTTACAAACTCCTAAGACTTTTTTTTTATTATTATTATTATACACTTAATTGTTACACGGCTGCAAACAAATACACGCGCGAGATTCGCACCTCTTAGTGTCCATACACAGACTGCCCTGACCAGTCATCATCTTGCACTTCGTTCATCCACCCCCAAGTATGGGGGGGGGGGGGGCATACTCATCGTAATAAGCGAGACTGCGTGGATATTATCATCTTTGACTCAAAAGTAACATGTCCACTTCTTCTCCTTCTCATTCAGGGCGAGTTTCCCCATAGAATGTCAAACAATACTAGTAGGCCTAGGTACTGGGACGTGTCCACGTGTTGAGGTTTGAGATACAAAGAATGCCATTAGAAAAAGTATTTTGTCAAATGTCAACAAGGCAAACTTTTTTTCATGAAGATGAAAGGGAAGATATGCCATTCTGAAGAGCTTTACCAAGTGTGCAAATATGCAGACATTATCCTAGAGATAATTGAAACCAACAGCATCCTATGTATGAAAAATATTGTAAAGAATACTGTAACATAAATGTTATCGCCGAAGTGCGTACAACAATACCCAATGGTATAACGCTCGACTGGCCACAGCACTTGCAATTAGGGTCAATGGTCGCTTCGCAGTAGGTAAACAATAGGGTGGACGCGCGGTTTGACAGGTTTTGATGTGTGTGTAGCTTTACTTCATTTCGATCTAAAGATTGTTGGGTGTTCAAACTGTTCAAACTCTTTCTAACGTCAGTGTAGTATGTCACCTGATACGGAAAAGGTGTACTTCTAGGCATGTGCTTAGACCATTGTGATTTACGCAAAACTTGTGTTTTATTTTGTTGCGTGCGCTAAGTGTTAAAATATTGGCATTTTATGTATGACATTATGCTTGAAGTATTCTTTCAACCGATTTTTCTTCATAATTTTACTTTCCTAGTGTTGGTTATTATGTGAACTAAGTAAAGTAACCACGGATAACAGTACCCGCGTGTTTATTATAAATTTTAAATCAGGTGTTCGTGTTTATTTCTTAGTGTTAATTATTGTCACCCTTTCCTAGACGGCGGACAATCTGTAAATAGTGTTTAAATTTTAGCCGCGGGACCACAGTTTTGAGTGCGTGCCGTTGTGTGTAGGCGAATAATATTAATAACTATAATAAGGGTCCCTCCGCTCACTTGTTATTTACGTTTTAATCATTGTTTTCATTATGGCAGCTTTTACTCCATACATGTACGAACCTGAATATACAGATGAAGAGATATTAGAAAATAGACGTCGACGTGAGGAAGAAAGGCTAAGACTTATTCAAATGGCGGAAAGAACGCAATCATTATTTTGGTGCAAGTGCGGCGAGTGCAAATCTATGCCGAGTAATGTAGAGAGTGTTTGCTGTTTAGAAAACGATGCCGTAGTGGCTTTAATCAACGAAGGAGATTACGGCTGCATAGTTAACCACCCGACTTTTCAACATCATATAATATCAAGTGCAGGACTTCATATCTTGAGACAAATTTTGATTCAAAACACTTCCAATCGATTAAAGAAACGAGAATTGAGCAAGGAAATTACTAATAAAGGATGGCGTTATCTTGCATATAGACAGTTTGTATATTGGATAAACAGTTGGACTGATCTAGGCAAGGGAAAACGGGTCGTAATTCCTGCGGTGCGCGATAAAGAAAATTCAGGAGACGTTTCCTGAGGAATCTGGAGTGTATGTAGGATTCCTCCCATTTCCAGGAGCAACAGATGCAGAAGCCCAATATCCAGGATAAATCCACATAATTGTCATAATGAAGGTAATCATGACGTCTTGTGTTATCTCATTGCTCTAGCATATTTGAAAGCCCAATTAAATATATGTGCACTTTTTGAGAGAATAACGCGTGTCCCTGTAATATTATTACGATCATTTCCATTTGACTCTACCGGAAAAAATAGTCACTGGTTTTGTTTTGTTTTGTTTTTGTTTGTTTGTATGTCTCGCCATAACGTTCGAACGGAGGCTCGGATCAAGTTGAAATTTTGACCACCCGCAAGCTTCGTTCCCGATTGAATGCCATTAGTTTTGTGTGCGATTGAGAATAATAATTAAAATGTGTTTCACTGTTTTGACTAACGAGCCAACAACGAAATAAAATCCACTATTATGTCGAACAGGTTCCAAGGCTTTGTACGGGAGACTCACAGCCGTTGAGTCCCCGCAAGAAGAGGCAACATAACAAGTACCTAAGAGTCTGATGTTTTCTGAAAAGTTTCATCGCGAGTGCCACGGGGCTGCTACCTTCATAAGACGGTCGCGCGTGAATTCTCAACGAAAGCATGCATTAGTATATCACCCAAATACACGCATATTTGAAATGAATCATAATGTTGTTTATTTTTTTATTTTTTTGCATGCCTACAGCTATATGTGGGTGTCAAAATATTTTCACATTTGGTCAATTTTACTTGTTTTCAAGGTCTTTGAAAGTACGATATGGGCAAAAACATGATTTCATCAACCTCATAGCCAAAATATAAATTTAAAGCTACATACATGTGTCATACATCAAATTAAAGCTTACAGCTTATTCTTTCAGAATCGCCAAAGTTCAATGGAATGGCATTTATATTTTTATAATATGACACAAAAAGTGCACTGATGTTCTGTTAATTTTTTTTCTACATTTTACAATAGCAATTGAAAGCCAAGGAAAGTGATTAAAGAAAATTAGTTTGCTGCAAAATGCATTCCTAATTTGGTTCTACATATATGCACAAACTTATTACCAGCATACTAAATATCCCGTCATATGCTATTAAAATATGGCAGGTCTGTATCTTTTTGAAAATTGGATTGGTACGTCTGTTACTAAAAGTTCCTAAAGTTCTTGTTCTGAGTGACCCCAACAGTTCAATAACTTCAAAAATTGTTTTATAAGTTAGATTATGGATGTGAATTGAAGTAATTTTTTCAATTGTCTAACTTTATGATTAGTGATAAATTGTGGTAACAGACGTACTTTGAACGGAAACAGACGTACCATGGTACGTCTTTTTCCCACTGTTATTTTCATATCCGATATTATGTTTAAATTCTTTGTCCATAAAAGTTTGTAAAAATACCACTGGAGTGATAGGTCGAAAGCTTTCTTGTAAAAAATTGCTTCCATCAGCATGTTTTAGGTAGGCCTACAGTGTATGGTACATTATTAATTATTTCAAATTTTCTAATTAATGGGTATCCCAATTTTAAAAAGATTATTCCACTGGAATTGAAGTGAATTTGGTCAAGATGTTGCACTAGAAGAATCTAACACCTGGTAGATATTTAAATATCAGTGAGCACCAATAATTAGATTTGTGCCTTTGTAACTGTCAAATTATCATAAAATAACTTGTACGGTGGTACCTACACAACTGTGGTAGCCAAATTTACAGATTATTTGGAAGCTAGAGTTGAGGTGAATTACAATTTACTTGAGAATCGTATGGGGCCCTATACCATAATCATAGTAGGCCTACATATTACAGTTGAGGAGCCAGTTTCATACACGGATATTGACACCATTGTAGAAATTCTCCCCCTCCCGTGATGGATAACAAAAAGTCATTGCGTACTGCTTTAGAAATTCAATTTTACTGAATGATGGTAACAAAGTTTGATGTTTCATATCTAGGGATGTTAACTGTCAACGTAATGGAGCAGAATAAATTTATGTTATGGTTTGACCATGTAGCAAAGGAAATGTATTAAAAAATGCAATTTTTATTCTACAAGGTACGTCTGTTACCGCCCTATTTCTTTAAGATTAGACAATATCCTCATAAATTCATATGTAATGAAGTGATTAGTATATAAGTATGAGGTAGTCCTCTATCTTGTACCTATTTTTTATTCATGAGAAAGTTTGTTCTGTTGTATTCATTCAGTAAATTTACATACATTTACCAATTTCTAACGTAGGCCTACCGGTAATGTCTAACAGTTGTCAAAAAAAGAATATCTGGATGTACTGACCAATAATGAACAAAAGAAATATATTTTATGAAATTTTATTAACTGTAACCACAAAAAGGAGCATGATCTATGATATTTAGTATAAAAAAACCAGTTTAATTCAGACAAGGTACGTCTGTTACCATACTGGGACGTCTGTTACCAGCCTACTTCTTGCATAGTAGGCAACATACTTAAAAATACACATGAAGTGACTTGTGAATCTGATTAAGTACTATCTTGTAGCTATTTTGTATGAAAAGGTTTTTATTTTGCATGCAATAATCACAGAGTTTTTTTAAACATTTCTAAAAATACTGTAAAAAAAACGCGTCCATTAAAAGTACGTCTGTTACCGCTTGTTGCGATCCTTGTCACGAGAAAAGTTTATATCGTACAGTAAAAATGTTTATACCATGAGAAAGTCATCTTATTTCCTATTCATCCACATACTTTCAATGTTCTTTTAAAAAAATGGATAACAATATAATTGGGTTTGTTAATACAAAAATGTTGTCCGAAGGTACGTCTGTTACCCGTGTTTTTTTCCCATATATTTGTTGTTTTTAGCAGTTTTATAAAATATCCAAAACTAAGTTTTATTTTCTACAAGAAGGGTTTACTTTGCAACATTCTTGTAGAGGAAAGACCACTGAATACGATGAAGCTTTGGGGTTTTTTTCTAAACACTATATCTTCTTCTACAGAGAGAGTTCTTTACAGCGCTGACCAGTAATCTGAGGTCGGGGAGTAGACTCGACTGTGCGCAATCTTTACGTCACGATTTTGGATGCGCGCGCACCCACCTAAATTATTGTTATTCAAACAGGTGTAATTAACTTCTGCTTCAAGTTAGAGACTTCTGGTTTTCGCCATTAGTCATTAAAACAACTTAGGTTCTTTACATCGCCGGGAAATCCCAGGGTTGTGATGTCCTTTAAGCTCTTGACGAACATCGTGAAACTGGTGAAACAACACAATATTGAACCATTTCAATCCAGCAATCCAGTTTTTAGTGTGGTACAGTAAGGCTGTCAGTTAAAATCGTCCCACAGTACGGCCATCTTTGAGCACATGTTTGAGTCGTGACGTCAGGGGGCGGAGTTAGACTACTCGTCCATTGCGGATATAAATATAAATGTACTTTAAATAACATCCATGCAAAATTTGGTAATGATATTACCAACCGTTCAGCAGAAATCATGAACACCTGAGTGCGCGCATTTGAGTTGGGCCAAGCTCGGCTCTTAACTCTTTAACGTATTTCCTTTGTTGTATAATATAATTATGGTTTTCCAATATGTTATGTTTTATAAATGTTTTCATAAACTTAGAAAAAGGTAGGGTAGTGTTGTTTTTATAATAATACCTACAAACTTTTACAAACATGTAATAGGCTACAAATACTATCGAAGTTTGAAATAACAGTGACAAGGAACAAACATTTCCTGTATTAAAAATCTAGACAAGAAAAAGATTAGGCTACACATCAGCAATTTTATTTTTAAATAAACCCCTTCAATCCAATTGATTGATCATATTTCAAGTGTGTGATCACATCACAATCTTTGAACAACATCCGCGACATGTAACATCCGTGACACGTAACATCCGTGACATGTAACATCCGTGACACTATTTCTCAGAAATGTTTAAAGCTATGAACACTTAAAACATGTTAAAGGTAAGCCTCCAAGTACATTGTCAACATCACCAACTTGTATCAAAATATAAGAACTATTATACACCAAAAAACAACTTATTTGCCTTTATTGTCACGGATGTTACATCACAAACATGATTACATATATTCATTAATAAATGGTGTGATATAATTACGTAAAGACTTGAAATTCACAGTTAAGATTCTTCACACATAACCTTAACTTATGAACTGCTTAAAATGGAGGTACCAGCTTATTCTTTAGAATACCAGGCTGCCAACTTTTTGTAAAAAAATCACCTTCCACTTACACCAACAAAAGCTATAATTTGAATGGCAAATACAGACTAATAGTTATTTTACAAAAAAAAAACTATTTTTGGTTTCATAAAATTACATGCATCATCTTTCTAATGGTAAAAACATTTTTTTTAAATTTAATTTTTTTGATTTTTTGTAGGCCTACTTTTCCCCTTTTGAGCCGGAGTGGCTGTTTTCTCCAATAAAAACAATGAAAAACAACTTCAAATGAGAAATAAATAAAGAATAATTCATTATTTGCGATTTATTAACACTAATCACTCTGAAAATATAGCCTACAATTATTAGGCCCTAGGTTAATTATTCGGCACTCTTTCGGTTGGTATGGCCAAACTTCGGTACTTGTTCATTTTCGGGGCCCCCCACAAAAAATGTAAAAATTCAGTGAAAACATGTCATTAGACAATCACAACTACTACATCTACTCCATCTGAGTTTCGGGAGGTCAGGAAAACACAATTATTTCGAACGAAGCCTCGAAAACATACTTTCCGGCTACCGTACATGCTTGCGCCAGGAGTGACACGGCCTACGCCAACATGACGGACAGTACCAACCTTTTTCACTAAAATACTCCACCTACAAAACCTTTAACGTCACTATTTTAAATATAAAGGGCTTTCAACGGAAAAGTACCACGGCGACGACTGCTCTTATGTAGGCCTACGCGTTCCAATAGGGTACACAACTACGTCACGCATCCCGCTTTGAGCCCAACTGATGGACAAGCAACCATCGGTTCGCAAGTGGACGCCTGCTGAACGTCGCACAACTTATCACGCTCCAACTTTTATCCTATTCATTATTGGGAAAAAACTTAAGAGGAATAATATTTAGCAAATATATCATTCCTTCTAATAGCGATTACTTTGAATTTTTAGACGACCGTTAACTTGTTATTTCGATGTAGGCCTACATATTAAAACAAAATTTAAGACTTACACTTGTTACTTACAAAATTAAATTAAAACAAGTTCAATTGACAAAAATTTAGTGATCGAATTTCGACAAGACCTCTTTTAAAATATGCATGGGACTGTTTTGACAAGAAATAAATAAACTTTCTAGATAGAAAGTGCACAGAACGAAAATTTACATAAACCGTAAAATGGGGTGAAGTTGACCACTTTTTCACTTTACTCTTGCATATATCTCTCAAGGGAGACCTTCTATGTTCAACCAGTTTTTTTCTTTATACTTGTTAAAACTAGTTCTTTAAAACAAAGTATAATTACAAAATATTGAATCATAACCTGGGTGTAAAAAAATTAAAAAGACGTATCAGTCAACTTCACCCCACTAGGGGTGAAGTTGACTGCTTATGGTCCATGGGAAATCCACTATAACAAGAGTACTACAGGACCTGGTGTGAAGTTGTCTGGCAGAGAGATTTCATCATGAGACATTGTATTTGAATAAATTTTATTCAGAAAGCAAGTGTAGGCTACATTTTTAAGTTGAGGGCGAATGTTTTCATTAAATTTAATATATAAATGTTATTAATAAGCAAGAAATAATGTTGCCTTCAAGGTACTTTATTTTTTTTCATGATTTTTAAGAAGCTAAACAATAACGAATGTGATTCCTCTTTGAATCATGAAAATCGGATACAAATTGCACGTTTTATTACAAAAATAAAAAAGACAATTATTAACCAGAAAAGTGAATTTACTCTTTTACTTGGATAGGCTGATTAGACGAGTGAGCGCAGCGAACGTAGTCTACAACGCTACTCGATCGGGCCATGGTCGTGATTAATTCTGTTAAATGTTAAATGTTAAATGTTAAATGTCTGTCTGTCTGTCCAGTCCCATACGGCCGAACGGCCAAATAGACTGAGCTGAAATTTTAAACAGACATCCGTGACCAGGTAACTGAGAACTGCTAACAAAATGAGCACAATCCGTTGCGATTTAAACCTGCAAGAAATAAAAAACTGAAAAATACGTTGAAATGTATAGGAATTATTTTAACGACAATGGTTTTCATTTTGAAATTATATTTTTTGTTTGTTATTTACCTGGCTGTGAAATGCTGTGTCCAAGGTTAATCGAATGTTGGACGTCAAGGTACCCCCAAATTCCGCTCGTAGATTGAGTAAACCTTGCAATATTTTCACGTATTTCGTACTGGCTTTGTTTTCCATAGTATTGTCACAGATGATGGACTACACTGCGTTATATGCATTTCAAAATATGTTAAATAAGTAAAAAAAAATACAGTCCAGAAATTACAAAATCTTTCCCGACCATTGAACCCATGTCCCCCACATTTCTGCTATTAGGGCGCTTTAGCCAATTCGACTAGGGAAACGCCAAAGTCGTTGTTAGACGAGTGAGAGAGTCATGTGTTGAGTACGCGGGAACATTTGCATTTAAGTTTGATTATAATATTCGTATAAATAATAGGGTATTTAAGTTTAGGTCATAGTTTAGGCCATAATGCTCCACTGTAGCCTATGATAGGCTAGGGAGGCCTAAGGGTAGGGGGAAGAAAAGGAATGTTACCGGGTTCTCAACACATGGCTCACTCACTCGTCTAACAACGACTTTGGCGTTTCCCTAGTTAAACTTATAGTGACCCCTGTTGGTGAGCACATATGGAGGCAATTGACCCGGCAATATTTCTTCGTATGGAACAAAGTCATTCTCAGTGTCGTGGAATCTGAAAAGAGTCTTGCTTTTATCTATCGACCGATTTCCCCAAGGTAAACTCTGATGGCATTTTTTCGTGCATATCGCACCAGTAACAGTTGTCCAGGATTGTATGTAACTGGCACTGACCCATTTGGGACAACATCTACTGATGGACCTGATCCATCATTATCATTGGACTCCTCAGAATCGGATACATTCACGTCGGAACCATCGACATCGGACACATCATCTTCAAATGCTAGCTCTCGTACCGGTACAGCTCGACCTCGAAAAGATGATGGGCGTGCATTTTTTTCTGGGCTGTCTTCAGCAGCCACAGAACGTCCTGGTACAACATTAGGCATTTTCCGCTTACGGGGCGGAAGCCGATTAGCCGGTGTCCTCTGCTCCTGAAGAAACGTGAGAAATGTTTCCGATATGGAAGACACTGACACATCATTTTCATCTGTCTTCCTGGGGATCTTGCTCAAAAGCTTTTCATTGGAAAGTGGACTGATCCCACATGTTCTAAATCCAGAAATAACATTTGTCGCCATGTATAATGTATGTATAGGGCCTATATATATATAGGTATATATATATATATATAATGAATAGTTGGCATTGCCCTCTTACCTACCTTAAAATCTTCAAATTGAATACCACAGTGATGCACTCTCAGCAGGTCATAGCTTCCTTCCAAGGCTTGCACATTCTTCTTTTTGTTTATGGCTTCAACCCCTAGTAGCCCAGTTGCTATTTAAAGACAGTGGTCAACTTCACCCCAAAAATTGAATTCAAATGAACTATTTTGTTATTTTAAATTGTGTAAGTAAATAAATATACTTATTCAAACAAAACTAATTGCACCTTCATTGAGACATAATTTATTAAGTGACTTCAATATACAAAAATTTAAACCATGTGGAACGGATTCTGACCATTGCCTATTTTTTGAACAAAAAACATTACACGTTTTTAAGCGCTTGGAATATATATTTTTTTAATACCGGTACTAGCAATTATCTCACAATTGGTCAGACTGCTTTATTGAATGCACATTTCTTAATAATACATTTAATAATTTTACTGGAATTTTTTTGTTGCCCAGTTGGGAATACCATACCCATAAATCTTTTTTGGAGTTTTCAGTCAACTTCACCCCCTCAGTCAAGTTCACCCCGTTTTACGGAAGGGTAAAATGCATAATGCATGGTATGTGTTTTCATCTAAAATACGCACTTTTGACGCGCAGATGACCCGTGAAAAACTGCACGCTACCTATGCTGTAAATTTTCGCTCAGTGCTTTTTCTATCCAGAAAGTTAATTTATTTCTTGTCTAATTAGTTAGGTAGATGCATATTTAGAGAGAATTCTTTTTGAAATCCGATCAGTAGTTTTGTGTCAATTGAAGTTGAAAAGACTTAAAGTTGTTGATAATTTTGTCATTTATAATGCGTACATTGTTAAAACAAGCTAGGCCTAACGGTTCTGTAAAAAAAATCAAAATACTAATCACTATTAGAAGAAATGATATGTTTGCTAAATATTGTTCCTCTTAAAGCCATACTCTCACATTGACTTGTTGCTTACTTATGTTAAACCTAAATTTATTTTAGGAATTTAGAAAAAAAAATGAAAGAAATCGGTTAATATTTAAACATGGTACGACCAATATTGTGGAAATTGTATGGTGCGTGACGTCACCACCCGTGACGTAGCTGGATGGGTACAGCTACAGAGCTTCGCTACCGATCGACTCGAGTGAATGCGGCCGCTCACTTCCCGCCCATTCAATACCATCGGGCACAGGACGGGTCAGTTGAAAAGTGTTTGTTCTATGTACACGATGTTAGGATTAGCTCCCTTCATTTTCGAGCCTTCATACACAGAAAGTGAACAGAGGGAAAATCTCAAGAAACATTAAGAAAAAGAAGCCTGGATAAAACAGTTAAGTGGCAGGAAAGGTGATCTTAAATGATGTAGTTGTAATGAATGTACATTGGAACCGACACAGAGTGCTTATATTGTTACGAATCGGAAAAAATCACAAATTTGCGTGCTAATTTCGATTGTATTACTATCCATGATGGGTTCAAGCATATTATTAAATATTAACATTCATTCTCTCAAGTCTCAACACTGCTAGGCAACAGTTTTTGTTACTCTCCACGTGTAAAGACCAACAATGTGTAAGATTTAAAGTCGCATACGGGAGTACCGTGGACTACTTTGACTAAAAGTGATTCGACTTTAATGATTTCTTTATCATTGTAAGGATTAGAACAGTGTATACATTTTTTGTAACACGATTTTATCCCTAATATGAAAACCACATTACTTTATCATAAACCTGATTTTGATTTTGTTGTCCAATATATCATCATTTAAACACTCACGCGTCACACATTAATTATTTATAAAACCAAGAATTATTCTGTATGTTTGCCGTCTCTTTGTATGACTCACTTATCACTAACTTAAAAAACAACCTAGTACCTAAAAGAAGACAAAATCCACACTTCAACTGTGTGTTAACAGTCACTGTAATTATTTATAAAACTAAGAATTATTCGGTATGTTTGCCGTCTCTTTGTGTGACACACGTATCACTAACTTTAAAAAACTACTATAGAACCTAAAAGAAGACAAAATCCACACTTCAACTATAGGTAGCCTATATGTTTGTTAACTGTAGTCACTGAGCCATATGTACTCTTCACATATCTCGACAAACCTTGTAATGCTATTCACTATCACATGAATTAAAGTACGGTAGTACCGGTACATAAAACACTTGTTGAGCTGTCACTGTGCTAGAACAAATCTGCAAACACTCCATCCACACAGAATGTCAACACCTTACTAAATTCAACACGTGTTCTAACCGAGTGTCTACCCTCGCCCGGCCGGCTTTGTCCCCATCCACCTGCGTCACATGCCCCCAGGCGCACGTCAAAACAAATCGTTGTATAGAGTATAGGCCTCATCCAAGGTTGCCAAAATGTCCGGCATTCTTATTTTTTGTACACCTTCTTGTATTAAAAAATACTTTATCCATTGTGATTTAATGCCTTTAAGTTTTGTCCAAATAATGAATAGGATAAAAGTTAGAGCATATTTGTTGAGCCGTTCATCACGCTTCAACTTGCGAAATGAGGATGCTTGTCCATCAGTAAGATCCGCGGCCACTTGCCGCTGAGCTGTGACGTCACGTGTGTGTTCCCTATGGACTGTACTCGCCAGGAGTCACATTGAACGTGTGAGTCAAGTACACTGTCTTGATTCTTGACTTAAGTCATATTTAACTCCTCGCAAGTTGTAATTATTCATTGTGAACAGAAATAAGTAAAAAAACGACGATGGGGGGGGGGGGGAACAATTAAAAAAATGTGAGGTCCCTATGTGCTCAATTGGCATCTGCCTGCTATGCCCTAAAGGTCATTAATAACTCTATTGCAGTGGCGTATCCAAGGGTGGAGAGGGGGGACAAAACCACCCTTTTGAAAACAAAAGTGTAAAGGAGAAAATAAAATAACTACAAAATACTATCTGACTAAAAGAGGATTTAAGTAGATACAAAGTTGGTTATTTTGATGCTTTAAAATGCAAAGATTTTCACCAAAATTACCTTGAAATAGAAAATTTTTGGATTAAAAACAGGATTTTAGTAGATAAAAAGTTGGTCATTGTGATGCTTTAAAACGCACAGATTTTCACCAAAATGACCTAGAAGAAGAAATTCCCCCCGGACACCCCACTTAGCCTTCGGCACATCTATAAAAAAATTGATTGAACCCCCCCTTTATGAATTCCTGGATATGCCACTGCTCTATTGGCAGAAATACTGCAAAAATTGCGTACCATGCATATTTTTAAGCACGACTTAAATATTCTATCCCCCTGTGGGGAAATTCGACAAATTCGCAAGATGCTTTTATACTGGTATTGCAAAAGAGAGCAATCAGGACCATTTCAGGCCTAAAAATATGGAATCATGTAGGGAAGCTTTTAAAAATCTTCAAATCATGACTATGCCAAGCCTAAACATTTTAGAAATTTTAAAACAAACAATTAAAAGCAGACAGAATTTCACATCCAATACACAAGTTCACGCGCACAACACACGACAGAAAGAGCATCTTCATCCCAGCCAATACAACACAAGAAAGGGACAGACATCAATAATAAATATGGGCATAACCTTATTTAATAGACAACCTCCTAACATAAAAAAAACTTAACAAATACCGACAAACAGATAGATACTAGCAATAAAAACATACCTGATAGAAAACTGTTTTTACACAATAAATGAATACATCACCAATGAAAGAAATAACATGTTTACCTGGTACTGGTAGATAGCTAATATATCACTGTTTTATCACTGTTTTATCATTGTTTTATTAATTCAACATCCTTGCTGTGGAAAAACATTTGTAAATATGTAGGCCTACCGGTATGTTTTATAATTATAGTAGTTGGTCTGGAGTAGTTAATGCTTATTTATGACAGGCTGATTTAGTTAGTTTGTAGTAAGCCAAATTGTATTGCATTGTTGTTTTATTTTATGGAAGTGGCTATTTAACCGTAGGCTACGGACAAATTAACAATAACAAATCGTCCGTAGCAAAAACGAAGATAAACAAAGATCTGCGGAAATAATCGAAGGCCGTACGATACCACCTAACTAGGCCAATAGCTTCAAATATCACAGTGCATTGTGGCAGAGTGGTAGCGCGTCCGAATTCTTTGCGAAATGTCGGCGGTTCAAATTTTCGTTTGGTCGTTTTTTTTTTACCATTCTATTTGGGTCCATGTTTTTTTCTGCAAATGATTTCACTACATTCGGCCCCGTCGCAAACACAATTCTAGATGATAAAAGCGTTTAAAAAGTGCTAGGCCTAGGCCTATTTTAAGGAAAAGCCTTATCTCTACACCTCGACGTGTAGGTAGGCAGCCTAAAAAGGACTTTCGTTTAAAATAGCAACGTTAGGCCTAAAGGTCTTGGAAGATTTTTTTGTTAAACAGCAAAAAGGACGACGACATTTAGGCCTAGGCCTACCAAAAAGGACTTTCGTTTAAAATAGCAATGTTAAAGGTCTTGGAAGATTTTTTTGTTACCGTAGTACAGTCTACGGTTAAATTGTATAACGTAGTTTTTCCGTAGCTACGGTTAAATAGCCACAGCGTTATTTTATTATATACATATATTCATAATGTATTGACAAACCCAATATTACAATGTAGGCCTAACCAACATGGATGCTAATAAAACTGAACTGAACTGAACTGAAGGGGGGTCCCGTTAATGAACAAGTACCCAACCCCAAACTTCTTTTCACATGCACCACGTTTACCAACGATTTTAAAGCGAGCTATCTCAAGCCGGTTTCATCTAGTCCGAGGCGTGGCTACAAAAGCCTAATTTCGTCACAGTCTGCTGAACCTACTAACACGTCAGTTTTCAACCATTTTATTTCCCAAAACAAAATTATTAAATGAAACCAATTATTAAACTGTAGCTATATTATATAGCCTTTATGACTTTTTTGCATGAAAGGCATCAATTCTCGCCCGATTTGTTCTAGAACAGCACCAGTGGATACTCATAATTCGTCCCTATCAAGTTGGCAAGGCTCGGCTAGCTCGTTTAAAGCGAGCCAGTTCACTTTGGTAGGTCGGTTTGAGATAGCTCGCTTTCAAGTGTTTACCAAGCGTTTGAGGTCGGCTTGAAGCCAAGCCGGCTTGAGATAGCTCGCTTTAAAACCCTTGGTAAACGTAGTGACTATTTTAGGGGAAAAGCCTTGGTACTCGGAGTGGGGGGCCCGCGGGGGGGGGGGGGGGGGCGTCGCGTGTATGTTACACTTAAACAACATAATCATTATTATCAGGGCTCAAATGTTAAAATAGGCCTATTTAGAAAAAATAATAATATAGGGCTACCCTATAGGCCTAGATAGTAGGGTGGGCCAAAAAACAACATTTTTTTTAAAGGCGAAATACCGCGGAAAAGTTGCGAATTGTGGAGACTAAAAAAAAAAAAAAAAATATTAAAAAATCGGTTCATATCTTCCGGTCGCGCATGTGCTCTAAAGTTTTCCAAAATTTGGATTTTTTTTTTTTTTTTTTTTTTTAGTTGTAATACCGCGGAAAAGTTGCGAATTGGGAAGACTAAAAAGGGTAATTAAAAAAAAAAAAATGGTTTATATCTTCCGGTCGCGCATGTGCTCTCAAGTTTACCAAAATTTTGAAAAATTCACATTTTTACGATAATTTTTAATATTTTTAACATAGAAGAAAATTTAAAATATGAACAATTCGAGCTTTTACATTCGGGAAGAGGCTTATTTAAAAATGTTAAAAATTATCGTAAAAATGTGAATTTTTCCAAATTTTGGAAAACTTTAGAGCACATGCGCGACCGGAAGATATGAAACGATTTTTTAAATTTTTTTAAAAAACTTTTAGTCTCCACAATTTGCAACTTTTCCGCGGTATTACGACTTCAAAAAAAAAATGTTGTTTTTCGGCCCACCCTACTAGAGGCTACTAGCAACTACGTCACAAATCGAGTGGAATGAGGGGTATTCTCCGCTTGAGCCCAACTGATGGACAAGCAACCATCGTTTCGCAAGTGGATGGGTGCTGAACGTCGCACAACTTATCACACTCCAACTTTTACCCTATTCATTAGTTGGAAAAAAACTTAAGAGGAATAATATTTAGCAAATATATCATTCCTTCTAATAGCGATTATTTTGAGTATTTAGACAGACGTTAACGTGCTTTATCGATGTAGCCTACGTATTGAAATAACATTTAAGACTTTTACTTGTTTTTTTATGAAATTAAATAAAACAACTTCAATTGACAAAAACCTAGTGATCGGATTTTGACAAGCTCCGACTGGATGTCAAGGTTGGTGTAGGTCAGGTCAGATCAAGGCTCAACCACCAACTCATGGCGCACTCTATTGAGGACTTCGTGCACCATGCTCTGTTGACCGCATAGTTTGAAACGTTATGTATATGAGCCATTCCGTATGTAACGGATGTTAAATTTTCACTACTAAAAACATATATTCTGCCTTCAAATTATAAGCTTTTCATGTTATGGTAACACATATCACACCAAATACTTCTGATTTACTGACCAGGAAAATTGCACTCCAAACAAGTTAACCATCTTCAAAATACATAACTAGGCCTAGGCCTATTTAGCCCAATGTTGACTTTATTGATTTATCTATTGTACACACTGCTTTCTAAACTCACTGCCTGAACCCCTTCCGGTTCATCTGGCTGGCGGTGGCTTTATGAATGTTTGTGGCGCCGACTTATGAATATTGAAGACACTACAATCCTCCCTTCCTTAATGGTCAAGAGGCTAAAAGATATGAATGTTCATAATTAGGCCTATAAATGTTTACAAAATGAGAAAATAACACTTTAAATTGTTTAATGCATTACATAGTCGTTGAACTTGTGTGGCTCACGTGTAGTCCGCTGTGGGTATCTTCGAGCTGGACCATCTGCATTTGCCCGAGCTTGAGGCACTCCTTGAATTGGGTAGTTCAGCACTGGAGGAGGCGGTTCGTCATCGGCCCTGGGATCTTGCTCATCTGTTAGCAAACTTTCATCAGCAGAGTCGTCGGCAAGGTCTTCTCCACCGGGGTTGTTATGTGTGTGTCCTACTTTGATGACGGTGAGAGGTTGTGGGTTGTATGGGGTTGTTAGTTTATTGACTTTCGGTTGGACGACTAGCACTGTATCTTCGAGTTGTATGTCATGAGATTTGACGTGTCGAGATGTGTCCGCATATTCTTTCCCTATTGCCTTTCTTTTACTATCTGTTTCGCGGAGTTTTGGGTGTTCCAGTAAGGCTTGGCCATCCTGGATGTGAGGGATGGAAGTGCGAATTTTGCGGCCACACAGGGCTTCAAATGGTGATACACCTGTAGTGGAGTGTGGTGTTGCTCTGTAATTGAGCAGAAATGAGTCTATTTCAGTAGATACATCTTGATGTTCTAAATGAGCTGCCATTATAGTTTTTTTGAGATTTTGTACTCCACGTTCTGCCATGCCATTGGCTTCTGGCCAGATTGGCGTGACATGGTGGTGGATGAAACTTAGTTCTTTGGCAAAGTTTACAAATTCATGACTATTGAAAGGGGCTCCATTGTCACTCTTCAGCTGTAAAGATAAACCAAAGGTGGTAAAGATTGTACGCAATTCCTTTGTTACCGTGTGACAATTGAGAGGAATAATTTTTACAATTGGGAAACGTGAGTATTCATCGATTAGTATCAACACATTCTTCCCGTCGGGGTAAGGACCGGCGAATTCTATTACTAGATGTTCCCAGGCGTTGTTTGGAAGATGTGTTGGACATATCGGGTCTCTGGTTGAGGATTTGGATATGGCTTGACAGGAGTTACATGACTTAATGGTGTGTTCAACCATTGTGTCGATTCTTGGAAACCATACCTTTTGTCGTATGAGCTGTTTTGTCTTCACTATGCCCAAATGTCCACGGTGAGCCAAGTCAATGACCCGTTGGCGTAGTGATCTCGGAACAATGAGGAGGCTTCCACACAGCAATGCTCACTTCAGTTATCTCGTCCAGGATGCTGCGGTAGGGTCTCATGTTTTCCGAGGAGCGAATCTTCTCTTGTGGATTCTGTGAGCGAAGACAAGAGAGTAGTTCCTGAAGTTCCTCGTCTGTTTTTGTTGCATTTTGACTTTCTTGAAGTGACATGGCTTTTGGAACTGCATGGTGAGAGAGAAATTGCACATATTCATTGGGAGTTTTGGAGGTGCGGAAGTGTGACTGGTTCATTTGAACGGGATGTCTGGACATATAGTCAGACGGGTTGGTTGATCCTTTCGTATGGAATACTGTGAATGAGTATGTGAATAGGCGTAAACAGAGATGCTCGAGACGGGCAGAGGTGGAAGAACGAGGATTGTTTAAGATGTGGACTAAAGGCTTGGTCAGTATGGGGGGAGAATGTTGAGCCATACATGTAGAGATGGAAGTGTTCTATTCCCCATACAGCTGCGACTAGTTCTCGTTCGACCTGGCTATACCGTTCTTCTACCGGCGTCAAGGCTCTGCTAGCAAAGGCTACGATTTCTTGTTTTCCGTTGGACGATTGTTGTGACAGAATGGCACCCAGACCTTTTGGACCTGCGTCTACAGTCAGATGGATTTCTTTGTTGATGTTGAAGTAAGCAAGAGTTGAAGTTTTTGTTATGAGTGCTTTAAGTGTGTCAAATACCTCTTGAAGTTTGGATGTCCATGACCAAGGTACATCGGCTCGAGTTAGGTTCCTGAGAGGGGCTGTTAGATCTGCGAGATTTGGCAGGAATTTTGCACAGAATTGTACCATCCCTAAGGAGCTTCTGACTTTGGTGACCGACGCTGGAGGACTAGCGTCAACCACTGCTTTAATTTTTTCAGGATCGATTTCCACTCCGGCCGCTGAGAATTTATAACCAAAGAAGATTAGTTTGGATTTGTTGAAGGAGCATTTCTTGGGATTGACTGTAAGATTGGAATCTTGAAGTCTCTGAGGAGTGGCGTGAAGAGCACAATCATGCTCTTCTTTCGTCTTGCCGTAGACTAGTAGGTCGTCGCTGATATTTAGGACGCCCGGAATTCCATTCAAGACTTGTCGTACGGAGTTTTGAAAGGTTTCCGCAGCCGAGTTGATCCCAAAATTTAATCGTTTGTAGCTTTTGAGCCCGACGTGTGTGGAAAATGTTGTTATGATTCGCGATTCCTCGTCTAGTTCGAGTTGATGGTATCCATCGTTTAGGTCTATTTTGCTGAACACGGTTGCGCCATTGAGTGTAGTGATGATGTCGTCGATGGTGGGCGTTACATGGCGTTCCCGCTTAATGGGGACATTCGCTTGGCGCAAATCAACGCTGAGTCGAATTACGGTTGGATCGTGAGGCTTTGGAACTGGAACTATTGGTGACACCCAGGGTGTTGCACCTGTGGCTGGTTCGATTATGTCCAATTGCTCTAGGCGATTAACTTCAGCTTCCACTGCTTTTTGGATGTGAAACGGTATTCTTCTGTGACGCTGCGCTACCGGTGGTACAGATGGATCAATGTGTAACTGTACCGGATGATTTTTTAGTTTCTCTACTCCAGTGAATAAAGCAGGATACTGCGATTTGTATGTTTGCAAAGGATTGTCGATATCTGGAGCTGTGGTTAGATTGGCGGTAATTTGAATCAGGCCTAGTTGCGATGCCGACTCGTAGCTTTAAAGCGAGTCTGCTGTCCCTTCAATTACGTATATTGTGGCATGTGTCGAGACGGCATCTTTGATAAAGGATGCTTCAAAACAGCCTACGATTGGTAGCGATTTTTTTGCACCGTAAGAGTATATGTTTGTGCGAGTTTGACTGAGTTTGTGATCAATGGCCGATTTTCTTAGCGTTCTGAACTTATGATGTTGACTGAATGGCAGACTTGTCCCATTAACCATAACGATTACTTTAGGCGTGTTTGGGTTGCCAGATAAAGAATTAACCGAGACTGTAAAGATTTCCCCATCTGAGGTACCGGCAAAACTTGGTCCTTCGGGTTCGCTTGTAAGTACCTGGTTTGTTTGGGCAGTATGGCCATTTGATCGATTGTGTGTGCCCGTGGATGAGTGACACACGTTTGCAAAGTGGCCTGTCTTGCCACAAGACTTGCACAATTTGTCATGCGCTGGGTCTACCACCAGCGTGGGGCCACGACCGGCCACAGAAATAACACAGGTCTGACTGTGCTTCGTGCCAGTTGCTTTGACTAGTAGGCCTAACTTGCTTTGAGCCTGATAGGCAAATCTGACCCACTTGGGCTTGGCTGTTGAGAGCCTAGGCCTAGGCCTGTTTGTTGTTTAGGCCTATTAGATTGGGTTTTAGATTGAGTGAATTTGGACTTACTGTGGAATGTATGAATATGATGAATTATTTCCTCTAGAATGCTGGGCTTGCTTCCTTCCATTTGCATGGCTTGTAAGTCCGTCGCCTGATATCCTTTGGCTTGTTTCAATAGTGTGTCTAGAGTAGGAGATTCTCTAAGAGAAAACTTTCGCAGTCGCTTGTCCGAGGTGTGACAAATTATTTGTGACTTGATTTCTTTGTTTAAATCGGAGAATTCACAGTTCTTTGATAGTTGCAAGAGTCGCTCATAGTAGGCCTCAATAGTTTCAGAGGGTCCTTGTACAGCTTGGCGGAAAGTGAAGATCTCGAAATCTGTGTTCACACGGCCTTTAAAGTGACTTGTGAGTGCTTCACTCACTGAGGCATAGGTTTCCTCCTGTGGTTTTCCAGGAAGCGAATCGTAAATATCGTACGCATCCTCGCCCATGAAGTGTAAGAGCATGTACTTCTTTTGGTCATCGTTTGTGACCTTTGCTGCCTTTAAAAATATATCAAACCTTTTGAGCCATCGTTCCCAACGAGGTCCAACGTTTCCGATGTCTTCTTTAGCAGCAAAAGATGGAAAATGTCGATCCATGTTGATTTTGTAAAAACGTGGTCCGCCGAAAAGTGAGGTTATGTTGAATGTACCTCAGTTTTTCTGAATAAAAGAGCACAGATGTTCTTGATTCACTGATTAAACCCTAACTAGATCACCTATCGTCCCCGTCGCCAGTGTTGCGTTTGTAGGTGAGTATTAGGTGAGGATGACTTGATATTCTTTAGATTATGATTGTACTTTAACTTAATGTTGACTTTATTGATTTATCTATTTTATACACTGCTTTCTACACTCACTGCCTGAACCCCTTCCGGTTCATCTGGCTGGCTGTGGCTTTATGAATGTTTGTGGCGCCGACTTATGAATATTGAAGACACTACAGGTACCACTACCTACTTGTCTTGTAGTCTTATCCATTTAACACATTTAATTTTGAACTTTCCAGTATCTTTTGCATTTTTAACATCTATTGGCAGCTTGTCATACAGTTTAGCCCGCGAGTTGAAAATAGAATTCTACCATTTAGTGGTATTACAATTTACTCTATATTTATTTTTTTCACTAGCATATCTGGTGTTAAAATTATGAATTTGATTTACGTTAGTAATTTTCTCACTCAGATACCTAGGCATGTGGCCATTGTAAATTTTATACATAAAAATTAGCACTAACATTATTATAGTTTCCTTAATATTTAGGCCCGTTTCCACCAAATGGATGCTAAACTCAAGTTTAACTAAGCTCCGCTTGTGTTTAAACTTTAGTTTAAACCATGACCCATTCCACCACATTTTATTCACCTCCGTTTAGCTAAGCGGAGTTTATTTTGTAAGGATGTCTGTGATTGGTTCTTCAAAAATCACGTGATTTTGTCTCCACGGTCAGCTGTTGAACAAGACAGTGACGACACACTGACAACATAACCTATGAAAAATGAAAATACGTTCGTGTGGTACCAACTTCTCGGAGAGTGAGGAAATCATGCTCTTACAGGTTGTTGAACAGTATAAACACGTATAAACAGGTATAAAGACGTAATAGAATATAATAAAACCGATTCCACATCGTCACATCATCAAAATCACAGCTTGTTATATGTGGAATCGAATATCGTACTGGCGGTGAGTCCAGTTTAAGTTGTTAAACCGCACCCCAGGTAGGGTTTAGTTTAAGCTCGGTTTAAACTCGAGTTTAGTTCTGGTGGAACGCAACTCGAGTTTAAGACTTGGTGGAATCGGGCCCGTTTCCACCAAATGGATGCTAAACTCGAGTTTAACTAAGCTCCGCTTATCTTTAAACTTCAGTTTAAACCATGACCCATTCCACCACATTTTATTCACCTCCGTTTAGCTAAGCGGAGTTTATTTTGTAAGGATGTCTGTGATTGGTTCTTCAAAGATCACGTGATTTTGTCTCCACGGTCAGCTGTTGAACAAGACAGTGACGACACACTGACAACATAACCTATGAAAAATGAAAATACGTTCGCGTGGTACTAACTACTAGGGCCCCGATTCATGTACATTTATCCCGGGTATAAGTGGTATAAGGACGGTATAATGCAGGACATGGCAGGATAAGGCCTGGTTAAGTCTGAGCAACTCTCATCCAATCAGAAATTTTCAATCCAACAACAAGTACAACAAATGTTTTTTTCCACTGCATTCCACAGCCATGTAAATCAGCAGATTTGCAAAAGAACACTAAAAATTTGCTCCATCTTTTGTTTTACTTTTTTATTTATTGACAGAAGATTGCGTGAGATCATTAAAAGAAAAGAAAAGGCGTATTATTGCCGTAAATTTTGGAATAGCCTAGGACTATCATACTATTGTTCATCTGCATAAGGCTTTTAGTAATCAAAACTAGTTATTTGTGCGGGGTGTGTGTCAAAACAAGGTCGTGCAGGCCTAGGGTTGCCTAGGAGAGGCCAAGGGCTTGTCAAACGTGTTATGTTCGTATTAATTTTATCTAGTCCTATAGCCTAATCGAACTTTAGGCCTACACTGTTGTATTATGAATAATTTTCTACATCTGGGCCTAGGCCCGAGACGGTTTCTGATTTGTTTTATGAGAGTAATGAAAACTTTTCTCGTTTTACACATAGACGCAAAATTTAAAATGTCCGCCATCTGTTTACATATTTTCTTATCCCCGTGCGAGGCGGGATAAGTCTTCATGAATTGGATTCGGAGTTATACCGCACTTATACCACCTAACTCTGCTTATACCGGGATAAAAATGTACATGAATCGGGGCCTAGGAGAGTGAGAAAATCTTACTGTTACAAGTTGTTGAACAGTATAAACACGTATAAACAGGTATAAAGACGTAAATAAAACCGATTTCACATCGTCACATCGTCAAAATCACAGCTTGTTATATGTGGAATCGAATATCCTACTGGCGGTGAGTCCAGTTTAAGTTGTTAAACCGCACCCCAGGTAGGGTTTAGTTTAAGCTCGGTTTAAACTCGAGTTTAGTTCTGGTGGAACGCATTTTCAAGCTAACCGAGGTTTAACAAAATTAAACTCGAGTTTAAGACTTGGTGGAATCGGGCCTAGCCAGTCTAGGGTATGGAGCATGTCTTTGATTGGTACTTCACGTCCACATCTGAATATACATTGCATTCCCTTGTTCTGCAGTACTTGTAATCTACTAATATCATTTTTATATGCTTGGTACAGTACTGTCGCTCCAAATTCAAAATGTGGCTTAACTATGCTATTGTACACTATTATCTTTGTCCAGTACGACAATTTACCTCCTATCCTCCTCATAAACCCAATTTTTTCCCTATTTTTTGAACATGTAGTTTATATGCTCTTTGAAATCTAGTTGATTGCCATTTGCCAATAACAATCCCTAAATACTTGAATTTATTTACAATTTCAATTTCGGGGTTGTCTATGCTGACAATAGGTTTTGCAGCGTCCTTCCTTGTATAATTATTTAATTTACCAGCTCCAATGAACATTCCTTTACATTCACTTATGTTAAGTTTAAGCTTGTTTATTGCTAGCCATGTGGCTATCCTCACTAGTTCTTCCTTCTTCGTTCATTATTTCTATCATTTTCATCTATATTATATAAAAAATAAATACAAAATTACTTGGCCATTGACTTTTTAGAGTCCTCGTACCAAATTCAATGGCCAAGTAATTTTTTTTATGATTTTGAGTTTAAAATTTTTACTTTTTTTACCACGAAAATGGTTGGCTTGGCGCTCGCTCGTCAACAAGCGAAATGATCTTACTTCTTTTCAATGCGAAACTAGAGAGAAAGAATGAAATGCTTGGCTCAACTTCTATATCTCACAGCATTCACAGCCGAAGACTTTGGAAGGTGAGCTTGGCTGCCGTTTTTTTTTTTTTTTTTACAAATTTTTGTATTTGGGGGGATATCACATCTTTTTGTTGTTTGTTTCATATCAAGGCGTGAAATACACGAAATACGTGTAAAGGTGGATACAGTGCCTTTAAAACAGATTGTCTAGAAACAAAAGCTACCATCTTTTGTTTTTGTTTACAATATGTAGTTGGCAATATACAACGTTTTTATTCAATTTCCTATGGTTAATGTCGTCTTGGGTTTTTGTGTGAATGATTTGTTGACCGGACTACTACTAACACATTGACGCGTAATTTTAATCAGCAATTAAAATATTAAAATTGTATTAAATACGACCTATCGTTTTTCCCAAAGTTAAGGGTGGTAGGGAACAGTGGGGGTGAAATATCGCTTGCCTCCTGGCGGATTTTTATGTTTCATATTATTATGTACCATCATGCCAAATTTCATGCTGTTAACTCATTCGGTGCCTTCATGGTGAATGCTGGAAATCAAGGTAAAAATAATATAAACTATCGGGGATGGGGGTTGAAAAATGTGGTTTAGGAAATGAGAATAGGCCGATTGGGTTAAAAGTGAAACACATTAAAACATAATTTACTAATTTGAATAAAAATTCAATTTTGGGTTAGAGCTATGAATTATTCCAATTTTAGGGGATGATTTAGGGGGTGTTGGGGGTGGAATATCGCTTGCCTCTCGGCGAATTATTTTTCATATTAGTATGTACCATCATGCCAAATTTCATGCTGATAACTCATTAGGTGCCTTCATGGTGAATGCTGGAAATCAAGGTAAAAATAATATAAACTATAAGGGATGGGGGTTGAAAAAATGTGGTTTAGGAAATGAGAATAGGCCGATTGGGTGAAAACACATTAAAACATAATTTTAATAACTAATTTGGATAAAACATCAATTTTATATTAGAGCTATGAATTATTCTAATTTTAGGGGGTGTTGGGGGTGGAATGTCGCTTGCCTCTCGGCAGATTATTTTTCATATTATTATGTACCATCATGTCAAATTTTATGATGATAACTCATTAGGTGCCTTCGTGGTGATTGCTGGAAATCAAGGTAAAAATAATATAAACTATTAGGGATGGGGGTTGACAAAATGTGGTTTATATAATGAGAATAGGCTGATTGGGTTAAAACACATTAGAACATAATTTTAATAACTAATTTGATTAAAAATTCAATTTTGGGTTAGAGCTATGAATTATTTTAATTTTAGGGGATGATTTAGGGAATGTTCGGGGTGGAATATTGCTTGTCTCTCGGCGGAAGTATGTGAGTCTCAGTTACATCTAAGTGTGGTCCAAGTTTCACAGTTCTAAGATGTACCGTTTTCTCTGTAGGCTCTTATTCCACTCTGTCAGAATCCCCCCCCCCCCCCCCCCCCCAACCATCAAACAAACCAACCAACTAACCAACCAACCAGCCAGCCGGAAGATTTTCATCGACTTTTACGCACTTTTTTTAACACAGAACGGTTGTTCGGATCGGGCTGATTTTTTTTGTATGTCATGGACCACATAATTATCAGGTCAAAAAAGATTTTTTTTAACAATTGTCTTTCTTGCGAATTTTTTCGTTTGGCGATATTTTGTACCGATTTGTACCGCCAAACGAAAAAATTCACAGGAACGACAATTGTTTAAAAAAAATCTCTCAGTCAGCCTCTTAATCCTGTCAAATAAGATCGTACATTGACGTTTGGAGGAAAAAATTGCGATGTCGCTGAATTTTTGCAGAGACCTTCCTTATATAATACTTATTAACATACTAAAACTCCCCTACAATCGGAGTGGAGCTTCGGCCGCCATATTGGAAAATGGCGGCCAAAAGGTGTTTGTTATCGAATATCTCCAAATTGGTTTGAGATAGACAAAATATCTCAATGGCAAAAATATATCCCATTTAATTCCCTACAAAACAGGTGTCTTCTATAGTTTTGGTAGGGGCAAAGGTTACGTCACAAAATCGTGGTTTATATGTTGCTCATTGGAGTACCAGCTTATTTCCAAATTTTCACGCCTAGCATCAAACAATGCCCGGTAAATCCGTTAGAAATCGATTTAAATACAAAAGGACTTTTGTACGGGGTTCATGAAAGCTTCCGTAGTATTTAAAAAAATCAGTTCTGCGAAATCAAATTTTGCATTTACCCGGAATTTGGGTTTTTCCATTGTTGGTATTTCCTCAAAAATGACCTTTTTGACTATCCATTATTAAGCACTAAATAGCATCGGAGGAAAAATTCTTCCTACGCACATTGAAATGACTCAAATAATAATCCGATTACAACCAAAGTTTAAATCCAATATGGCTGCTAATTCCTAATAATATCCACAACATCAAAGTGAATTATGTAACAAAAAGAGTGTAAAAACAGCACGGAAACAGTATTCATATTGTGAATATTAGGAATTAGCAGCCATATTGGATTTGAACTTTGGTTGTAATCGGATCATGATTTAAGTCATTTCAATGTGCGAAGAAAGAATTTTTCCTCCAATGCTATTTAGTGCTTAATAATGGATGTAAAATATGGCATTTTTTAGGAAATGCCAACAATGGAAAAACCCAAATTCTGGGTAAATGCAAAATCCGATTTCGCAGAACTAATTTTTTTAAATACTAATGGAAGCTTTCATGAAACTCGTACAAAAGTCCTTTTGTATTTAAATCGATTTCTTACGGATTTACCGGGCATTGTTTGATGCTGGGCGTGAAAATTTGGAAATTAGCTGGTACTCCAATAAGCAACATATAAACCACGATTTTGTGACGTAACCTTTGCCCCTACCAAAACCATAGAAGACACCTGTTTTGTAGGGAATTAAATGGGGCATATTTTTGGCAGTGAGATATTTTGTCTATCTCAAACAAATTTGGCGATATTCGATAACAATCACTTTTTGGCCACCATTTTCCAATATGGCGGCCGAAGCTCCAGTCCAATTGTAGGGGAGTTTTTGTATGTTGATAAGTATCCTTTAAGGAAGGTCTCTGCAAAAATTCAGAGACATCGCAATTTTTTCCACCAAAAATTCTTATTTGACAGGATTATCTAGAAAACGAGTTGAAAATTAATGTCACAAAAGCACAACACCCTACGTTGAATGGTGTGCCCTGGCGAATTGAAGTTTGAAATTATTTTTAGGTGGCGATTGGCCGTGTACCGGATCAGAAAAATTTGAAAAAAAATAGTTTTGATTTTCTTAAATAGCCAGGTTTCAAAGCCATTCACTATTTTTTGACTTGGTAGCATATTTTGGAAAATTGAAAAACGCGGTCGAATAGCCTTAGTAGTGGCCTCGGTCATAAGTTTTTAATTTACGTTTTAATATAATATTGTGTATCGTGTTGTAATTGAAAATTTATTTATGTGTATATCTACGCTCTTTCCTTGAAAAAGAAAGTACATGACTTTGTACATTGGGGATCGTGTGGGAGGGGGGGGGGGGGGGGGGGAGAGGACGCCCAGCCAATGTGGGTCCAGGGCACACAGCCCGGATTTTTTCCCGATTCTTTTGAGTGTTTTGCGAGTATTTTTATGGTTGATATTTTATAACTTTTGTTAGTGGTTGTTGGTGGTTCATGATTGTTGTGATTGCAAAATTATATTATTATGTTATGTGACTTGACACATTTCCTCATTTGTAGGCCTACCAAGAGATATAGGCTACAGCGTTTCAGCGTATACCCTGATTTTTCTTTTTCGGTATACGGAGGGGTCAATATTTATTTTTGAGCATACGCCGTATACCCCATAGATATCTTAACACCTATAATAGGCCAATTATATGGGATGTCTATGGTATACCCCCCCCCCCCCCATTACTCCACGGAATGTAATTAAGACTCGGGAATAAAACCTTATAAAATCTCGTGCAATCTCCTTGATAGTAATCAATTTGTAAATCAACTTAACATCGCCATCCGCTAAAGCATTACTAATAAATACGCTTACTACTTCAATATAATAATTAAATAAAACATTTCTGCACTCACGAATGTGTGTTTCCGTCGGCATGTTCTTTAGGTAGACGATCTTCAGTCTGTTGTTTTATCTGATTCAGATGCACATTCGCGTGAGTGAAAATATTTTGATATTTTGTCTGTCAATGTAGGCCTAAGGACTTTTGATGGAATCTAAAAAAATCTTATTTGACGACGTAAAGTAAAGGAATCGTCGAGGGTTTATCTTTTATTTTACTTTTTATAACTTTTTTATAGTCTATTAAAATTATCATTTGGACACGCAAAACGAAAAGTAGGCCAAATATCAATTACGTCTACGTACACTGACTGGCGTTGTTACACTCGGGGAAAGTCAAACTACAACAACAAAACATTTTATCGTCCATACGTCCATAAACCCAATAACGAACAAAATTCACTTTGGGTGGATATGTTTGACACAAAATCGAGCGAACTGTTTACTCTTCACGAACGAGATAATATCTGGACCACAGCACTGTTCCATAGACTTCTAAAGTCCTTTGCAAGTAAAGAACGATCCCAGGTATCAAGAAATCTCCCCTCGTCGTTACCACGTCCACTCGGCATGGGTGACAGTGCTCGCGAGACGTTGGAATGCGGGAGGCCGCATGACCCATTCATCCAGGTGTCATTGTTAAGAAAGCAATTTTTTTAGTAGTTAAAATGTTATGATTTCTCATTTATTTTCAAATATATGGTATAATCACGTAAAATTAATTTAAAATAAACTTTGTATTTTTAAAATATCTTGAACACTGCCGTAATTATTGCCTGCCGTAATTATTCTGATCGTAACCATGAAGTTACAACTAACTCTAATTACGGCAGTTTTCATGCTATTTCAAAAATACAAAGTTTATTTTATATTAATTTTACATGATTATTCCATAGGCCTATATTTGAAAATAAATGAGAAATTATTGATCGAGCGTAGCGAGCGTCTCTACTTGACTCTTATGGCTCGAATGTCTGTTTTTTTTTCTTTCTGTTACTGCTTTGGTTATTATTATTATGTACTACCACCTATGCGGGTTTCTGTATAGTTTTTGAACAAAATCCCATCGTTGGTTATTAAAAAAAAAAAAAAAAGTTCCGATCGTTATGAAATTTTGCAGGGTCAATAAGTACAACATTCTCTTCTATATTACAAATTTTCAGCTAAATCGGTCAAGACCTTAAAGACTTATTGGTAATCATAATTCGAAAAATGATGTTAAAAAATCAAGGAGGCAGTGAAGATTCAACATTGAAAGTTTTTGTCTTCAAGTATTTTGAAGGTATGCCTATGTTGGTATGTAACATTATGGAAATGTCGTACTCGGGTCGTGTTGCACGTACCGGTGCTCGCTCAACAACGCAACGGGACTTTAGCGTTTTCCTAGTAACATTTTAACTACATAAAAAAATTGCTTTCTTAACAATGACACCTGGATGAATGGGTCATGCGGCCTACCGCATTCCAACGTCTCGCGAGCACTGTAACCCGTGCCGAGTGGAGGTGGTAACGAGGAGAGGAAATTTCTTGATACCTGGGATCGTTCTTTACTTGCAAAGGACTTTAGTCTTTGCATCCTGAAGGAAGAATACACACTGCTCTGAGAGATCCGATAGAGATGGGGCACATGAATCTGTTTTGATTTGAAGTTGAACGAATGCAAGTTGAGATATCGCTTTAATGAAAACCATGCCTAGCTTATTACTAATGGAAAAATGTAGTAAGCTGTCACTAGCACAGTATTAATAAACAATGTGTGTGTATACAGAAAAACCTAGACGCGGTCCACCAAATAGATTTAAATAGATTGGAAATACATAGCGAAGCCATGAACAAGTGCGTCTTATGCACGGCTGCTGCGATCTTGCTGACGTCACACTCGCGGCGGAGATGCGCAGTGTCATACCTAGCCACACGGAGATATCATTGTACCATGGGCCTATCCCTATAATAGTTGATTCTGAACCTGGTTTGTCTGGTGGTGATTGAATAACTGATGGAACTGTACAGGATTGCTCGGAGGATGATCCCGCAGTTTGTTCATCTCGTTGATTGTCAGAAGGCTCAATGCCGTTGGTAATGGTTCGATCTGTTACGTAAGATCCTAAAAAGTCCTTATCACTGAATATGTTTGGACGGCATGGGTAAATACCGGACTTAGAAAATCGTATCGTTCTTTATCATGATAATAGCAAGAAAAGTAAAATCGTTTGATAGGACTCGGCTGTCTTGATCATATCTACAGGACAGACATTTCGATAATTGACGACTCGAAATGGGCGGAGCTTAAAACGATCGATAGGTCACGTGACTAGTATTGGGTATAAATCCTTATTTCGCAAGTTGGCGCCTGCTGAACGGCGCATCACTTATCACGCTCGAACTTTTATTCTCTTCATTATTTGGACAATACTTAAATTCAGAATAATATTTAGCAAACATATCATTCCTTGTAATAGCGATTATTTCGATTTTTTTTGACAAAGTCGTTAGCTTGTTATAACAATGTACGCATCACACAAGTGAAAAGTATCAATGACTTAAGTTTTCTCATTAATTATGTTGACAAAAAACTACTGATCGGATTTCGACAAGAATTCTTTGTAAAAATGCATTAGACTGTTTAGACAAGAAATATACTAACTAACTAGATAGAAATTGCACTGAACAAAAATTTATAGCATAGAGTGATATGCAGCGTGCACTTTTTCACGGCTAATCCGCACGTCAAGAGTGCGTATTTTAGATAAAAACACATACCCTGCATATTACTCTATGCAACAAAGTTTCGTTCAGTGCACTTTCTATCTAGAAGTTAGTTTATTTCTTGTTTAAACAGTCTGATGCATATTTTTAAAGAGGTCTTGTCGAAATCCGATCAGTAGTTTTTTGTCAAATAAATTATTGAGAAAACTTTAAGTCATTGATAATTGATGCCGTGAGCACGTGCCTTTGGACCCCGTTATCTACCACCAACATCATTTTCCGCGGTTGAAACGTCTTTATTCCTGTTCCTGACTTCAAGACGAGTCTTTTGATACCCATCTCTATGTGTCCTGCAAATAACATTTACGCAATTCACATCAATAGTCAAGTAGCCATTAGCAAAATAGTTCAGTTGTACACGCGTGACCTTGAACCCGCCGATCGCACCCACTTCGCCACCACACGCCACGTCACTAGCCGATGGTTCGAGCAATGTATCTTATTTTATACCACTGAGTGAAACGTATCTAATTTATTTTGATTGCTGCTCATACAGATATATTTATGGATAAGATTGGTCATTGGCCGACTGAATATTCGATTTCTCACTATCATAAACATTCCACTCACAGTGGAGCTGTAATAGTTTTGTGGGCTCCAGAAGGCGATGACGTCGCTTTATAAAACAAGAGAATAAGAATTGCTAGGTTATTGACTTTGGAAATGGCTTCGTGACATGATCAGTGATTGTAAAATATGTTTTTTGTATTAGTTACAAGTTTTTGAATATAACTTTGCAACAAATATTTTGTCGTTTGTGAAGTATTATAGTTAACAATTTATCGTATGAACAAGACTGCAATTTCACACACACTCAACACACAACACAACACACCAAAGTCGAATAGGCTATTATCTGGAGGGGGAACTTGCAACCCCCGAACTTTCAATATAGTCAGTGTTTGTATCGTTTTTGATGGTTTTCTAATTTCTACAAAAACTACATTATTTCGGAATGCATTCAGCCCACTACTTTTTTAAACGCCTACGGCGCTGTTGTTTAAGGCTATTGTACCACCTCTGGCCGATAATTTGAAAGTCGAAGAAACATGTCTGAAAATTTTTCTGAATGAAAGAAGGCCTTTAAAATAACAGAAAAAAAATTGTGATTTTTTTGGGCGGGACATAACCTCACTTTTGGAAATTATATTTAGATTTTTGGACAAAAGTGTTTTCTACAAGACTAGTTCAAAATTAAATTTTGAGAATCGGTTTTCTGGACAAAATTTTTAGACACCTTTAGCTATAACTTGACTATAGCTAAAATAGTTTTCTGAAAATAACAGTTGGTGCACGAATTTTTTTGTCAAATAGTACAAATACGAGTTTTGGCAGATATTTAGGCAGCAGATATTCGTTGCAGTACTGTTCCATCCATTGAGATGCATAATGCAACTACAATTCAGAGAATAAAATGTACCCGTCCTGATGGTCTAGTGATCAAGACACCTGTCTGGAATGTGGGAGATCCGTAGTTCGATTCCCTGTTGGGGCGGACTTTTTTAATTTCTGAATTGTAGTAAATAATATCAATTAGGCCTACACCTACGGGAGGGTTTCCCGACCAAACAAATCGAGAAATAACCCTCGCTCATACCTGCTTAAAGGTAATGACATTATAATTAATGTTTGGTGGTCAGTTCAAAGGCAGCAGATATTCGTTGCAGTACTGTTCCATCCATTCAGATGTATTGTCACATGTGCGACTGTTTTATCTTTAGTTAGGTACTAGATGTGCTACTATTTAGTTACTGGTTATCTAGTATTTGGGGCTACTGAATTGGCAATGATCTTCCAAGAGGCTGTTCCTTAGTAATATCATTAAGAAGGCTCAGCTTGATATCATGGTGAAGAACCGTTCAAGAAGAAGGCGGTTGTGATTAGGAAGACAGATGAATGTAAGAGAAAATGAAAAAGATATAAAATGTATTTTATTAGATCGGTTTGATCAATAAAATGAAGATAAATGTAAATTGTGTTCTAATTCCTAATAATACTTAGACAACGTGTCAATTTGGGGGCTCGTCCTAACTTTTTATTATTTTAAATTGTGGTTTTATCAAGTGATGAACAGAGCGTGTTGAGTGAAAATGGACAGTGATAGCTTGCCGTTGGACATTGTGCAGGCTATGTTGAACCTGCAAACGCAAGACGAAGCCAGTTTCCATCGCATCTTGCGATCAGCTTTAGAAGACGCACAGGTACCTAGTCTAGCATTGAGTACGTCGGACCATAGCGCTCCATTGGCTGAAGTATCTGCTCCTTACTTCTTAAGCAAAGCACCCAGCCCCTCTGCTGCAGTAGGGGTTACCTCCAGTCATGCAGATTACAGGCGTCGGCGAGTGCAGGAGGAAGAGACCGCAATTCAGTGAAGGATTCGCATGAACTCTGGGGATTGTCAGGTAATCCAGCAGCAAGGACAGATGGTATGGTAATTCCACAAACTTGGTGATGTGCCAGTAGTCCTATCAGTAGGCCTGCACCAAAAATTCGTATCACACATGGAATTGCCTTTATTCTTCGGTTTTGGGGATCCATGTCTACCCCAGGAATTTATTGGTAAACTGGAATGTTACGGGAGAGCCCAGGGCCTCTCAAAGAATACGATGGTGACTAAAATTCTTCCAGTATCATTGGTTGGGGATGCTTTCCAATGGTTGAGCTTTGTAGAGGGATTTGTATCATGGGATGCGTTTTGCACAGCTTTCCTGGAGGAGTTCGGTAGTCCCGACTATTTGGCTTGTTTACATGCAGAGCTAGAAGCCAGGACACAGCATCCAGAAGAGCCTTTATCGGCTTACATCAAGACCATCGCTAGCTATTATGACAGGCTCGGGGGACAGGTATCTGACAAAGAGAAGGTGCAGCGGGTTCTACGCCAGATGCACCCAAAATTCTATCCTTTTCTACAAGGCAGAACATTTACATCTCTTCAGCAAATGGCGCAAGCAACTCCGGAAATCCAAGCAATAATATGGCGCCAGTCATGTTACAAACCTCCCCCACATCCAGTAGGCTGCATTGCCAAAGACCTGGCATTCTTTGGTACGTCTGATAGAATGGATACTCAGTCAAGACTTCCTCTACAAGGATCGGGTGGTAGTCAGCAGGTAGAAAAGATAAAAATTTTTTTTGTTGGAAGTGTAGTTCTCCACACCACTTCAAAAGAAAATGTCCACAGCTGGCGGAAAACGGGCGAACGCAGTTCCAGTTACACCACCCACTCCGAACTTCGTGTATCAAATTGTAAGGGAGGTGCAACAATTAAAGTCAATTCAGGCAGATACGCATGGTATGTTTGTCATTTCAGCTGAAGGGCCACCACTTGATGTAATGAGTAAGAATGTTGGGACAAACGTTGATGATGAGCCGACTGTGTTACTAGAGATGGCGGGTCACACATTTAGAGCATTGTTAGACACAGGTTCCAGTTGCTCTCTGCTTGGACCAGTTGTATTTTCGGTCTTACAGAGCATGGGTTTCACTGCTGTGATGAGTAACTGTGATTTGCTTATGGCATCAGGAAGCACGAGCTGTCAGTATCAACTTCTGGTTCCCATTCGACAAGGGGAGGTTATAAAAAATCAATCATTTTTCTTCTTGCCTGATATGAGGCGTGATATTATACTGGGCCGCGACTTTCTCCGAGCTTTTGAAATCACCTTACAGATGGGGAATAAACACTGGCTGATGGTACAGACAGGTAATTCTGTACCACTTCCAGAACCTTTATTGCCACAAGTAGATGGCCGTAGTCATGAAATGTGTTTGTCCAATGTGGCCACAAATGACCTGCTGAGTTTTACCTCTACTTGCCCCCTATCACATGAAAAACAACTAACAAGCCTTATGGCAAAGTACAAAACACTTTTCTCAAAATCTCCTGGAGTCACCCAAGTCGTGTCTCACACAATCACGACCAGTTCAGCACCACCACTAAAATGCAGGTTGCGGCCAGTTAACCAGGCAAAGAGAGAGATAATGGATGGGTTGCTCGATGATATGATAGACCAGAATCTCATTCGACCATCAACAAGCCCTTGGGTTAGTGCACCGGTTTTGGTGCCTAAAAAGTTGGGGGGCTACCGCTTGGCGGTTGATTACAGACGGTTAAATAGTGTTACTGAAGTGTCAAAATGGCCAATGCCTCGTACTGACTGGGTCCTGGCGCAATTAGGATCTGCAAAATGGTTTTCTACCATTGACCTGTCACAAGGGTTTTTTCAAATAACCATGGCTCCACAGGATTGCAGTAAGACTGCGTTCATATGTCACCGAGGTACATTTGAATTCCCACGAATGCCATTTGGGCTGGCTGGAGCTCCAGCATCATTCCAGAGGCTCATGGACACAGTACTCAAGGACATATTACACAAATTTTGTATGGCATTCTTGGATGATATTGTGGTATACTCAAGAACATTGGAAGAGCATCTCGCACATTTAGAGGAGGTGTTTCGTAGGCTCCGTGCAGCAGGTCTTACGGTCAATCCGGATAAGTTGCAGTTATTCAGAACTTTCATCGACTTTCTTGGTCACGTGATCCATCGTGACGGGGTTAGCCCAAACCCACATAAAGTCGAAGCTATTCAAAATTATCCTGCTCCAAAATCCGTTAAAGAGTTGCAAGCTTTCTTGGGTCTGGTGGGATTTTACAGAACGTTTATTCCTCAATTTTCTACAATTGCCAAGAATCTCACCATTCTATTACAAAAGAATATTACATGGAAGTGGGCAGATCCGCAAATCGAGGCGTTTCTAAACCTGAAGAGTTCACTCGTTAAAATAACAACCCTTGCTCTGCCTGACATGAACAAGCCTTATGTCATTGAAACAGATGCTAGTGGCATGGGATTAGGGAATGCACAAATGAAGAAGGGTACATGAGCTTGGCCCTTCTTTTAGATCTCATTGCATTTGAATGTGTAAGGTTTGGCTGTAATTTTACAAGTTTTTTTGTATGCGTGGGATCTCATTACTTTTTCAAGTTCTATTGTAAGTTTTTTTTGTTAAAATTGAATATTTTTAATTTCCAAGTGGATGTTAAATATTATCTCATGGCCCAAAGAATTACTTTTTGTATGCATTGTAGTTGTAGGTGATTATTGTCAAGTTTTGATAGTTACTTGTTTATTATATGCCTGTAAAAGGCTAATATTTAAAAACCTTTATTTCGATGCCAGTACGGGAACCATATTACGTAAGATGTTTATAAATGACTGACACGTATGAAAAAACGTTAGGACACTCAGTGTTTATCCTGGCTTGGTCGGAGATGTTGCCGCGACGGCTGCACTGTCGTTTTATAGGTGAATTCATACATGTTGTCCTAGTTTTAAAAACTAAAGTTGATTCATTATTTAGTGTAGGCATACCTACTTCAGGGACTGTTCCTACTTTTCCCAATTACTCCTGCCTTAAATTTTACTTGAATAATTATTAATAGGTTTGTTTGGTTTACCTAGTGTAGTGTAGACTTGTGTAGTGTAGGTGTAGGACTTGAAATCAAATTACACTACACTTTACCCAGGATAACCAAACATTTTTTAAGCTACACTCTACACTAGATTCGCTCACATCGAACTGTCAAACTAAAAAACATAATAAAACAACAAAAAGTACTGTTGAAGGCACTAAATGAGTCAAAATGATAGAAAATGTGTACTATCTGAACGATGAAAAGCTATTTGGATATAAACTTCAATAGTGCTTATCCTAATTGAGGTTAGAGTACCCTACGCATTTGCCCTCATCCCAAAACATAGTGCCACATAAATAAAAATACTCCGAATCAGTTTCTAATACGTAATTATAGACTATTAATTGATTTTAGGAGTTATATCGAATTGTCAATGAAAGAATGTGTCATTCATCATGTTTTAAGCCGTTTCTCTTCAAATGTTGCGCCTAAATTTCTACACCTACACTCTACACGACCTCCTTGAGCTCGTGTAGAAATGCTACACTTTACACTACACGAAGTCAAACCAAACGGCTACACTTTACACTACACTTAATACGAAAACGCTTTTTAGACATTTTGAGCCTACACTAGTGTAAAGTGTAAGTTCGTGTAGCAAACCAAACAAACCTAATGTTAGGTTCAGTGCATTTGTCTTTTATCTTTTATCTTGTCAGCTTGATTAAAACATGTTCACAAAATGTGTATAGGCTACATAGGCATGTTTCTTAAATTACAGAAAATGAGTACACAGCAAAGCCCAGCAAATCTGCAGTCATCAGTAGACCGAGACAAAATCTATATATGGATTGTTGAGCTAGCTAATCCAGACACCAGAGAAAATGCTTTGTTGGAACTAAGGTAGGCCTTGATAAAAATGCATATTATTGTTGTGTCTAGATTCACCCATACTTCATTTCATAACTGCCTTCTTTTTCTTACCTCTGCTTCCGGTGGTCCCGGGTTACGGTCTCTATAAGGCTGTGATTACAATACCTGTTGGCGCAGGCGCCGAATTCAAAGTCATGGACATGACATTTCCTCTGACTTTTGATGAAAAAGCATGTAAATTAGTTAATAAAATAGTGATCAGAGTAATTACTGGCTGAAGGCATAGTATTCACTGAATAAAGTCTAGGTAACTAGTTTTGAGATACGTTAATTGTTCTTGTGTGAAAGTATACTGTTCAGTTTTCAATCTGAAAACACACTGATTAATAAACAATTGTCTCATAATTACACATAAGTGAATAATGATAGATGTGAAATAACACTAAGATTAATGATAACCTAAATTGCCACAATAATGAAGTAAATGTTTGGTGGCTCTAAATCATAGTAGTAAGTAATTAATTAAATCACACGCATTAATGAGATTACTACACAGAATAGCCCTATAGCGCATAGATTAATGAGGGCCTATCAAAGTGATAGGTCTGTGAGGCGCATCAAAATGGATCAAGTGGTATCAAAATGGATCGAGTGAAGTCTTTGAGGTGATTTGGTCGGGTGAACTTTTGGTTGGACCGCCTTGGCTGCGGGTTTGGTGCCGTTCCTGGGACAGGCACTTTGACATCCTGCTGGACTGTTCCTGGGTCATGTTCATCTTGGACACTCTCCTGGACTGCTTCCGGGTCACGCCCAGCTTCGACGTTCTCCTGGTTATTGGGCAGTTCTCCAACGTTTCCTTGATTATGTCCGTCCTCCGCGTTCTCCATTTGGCGGTAGTTGCCGGATTGGTTCTCGTCCCAGATTATCTCTCGATGAGGATTGTGGTTATGCGTTGCTGCATTCGGGATGTTTGTAGGATGGTCAAGGAAGTGTTTGAAGAATGAGGAGTTGCGGGTGATTGTGTGCTGACCTCGACTGGCAGTTATTTGGGAGCCACATATCTCCTTGACTTTTAGGGGTTTAGGATTATACATTGGGGTTAGTTTGTTTATCTTCTTTTGTTGACAAATAACTTGATTACCGATCTTGAAAGTATGATCCACCGTGTGTCGTTTCTGGTCTTGAAGTTTTTTTAATTTTTCTGTTTGTTTGTTGTCCTGGTCTCGGAGATCAGCATAGATATCTTCATGGTTATCCTGAGCTCTGTAGGTTGGTAGGGTGGTCTTCATGGTTCGCCCAAACATCAGCTCGAATGGTGATTGGTTTGTTGTCGAGTTTGGCGTAGCCATGTAGTTTCACAGATCATAGTCAATTTCTTTCAAGTCCAGTTTGTTCATGTGGGCTGCTAGTACGGTTTTTCGTATGGCCTGTACTGAACGCTCTGCTTGCCCATTAGCTTCTGGCCACAGGGGTGTTACTCTGTGATGCTTGAAGTTCATTGCCTTTGCAAAGTCAGCAAACTCTTTGCCATTAAATGGAGGTCCATTATCGGATTTCAATCGGATTATATTTCCAAACTGGCACAGTATTTTCCGGAGCGCCTCTGTTGTGTGTTTTGTGTTTGTAGACGGTACTATCTCTACTACCGGATATCGTGAGATTTCATCGGTCACTCACTATTAGGAGGTATTTTCCATCCGGGTATGGTCCATCAAAATCTACAGCCAAGTTTTCCCAGGGCCCACTAGGCAGTTTTGTGGTCTGGATAGGATCTCTGCTGTGCAGTTGTCTAGTGTTTGCTTGGCAGGTAGTGACGATATTCGGGAACCAAAGATTTCATCGAATCAGCCGTTTTGTTTTAACGATGCCCTGTTGTCCGCGATGGGCAAGCTGGATGGCTTGTGTTTGAAGGGACGGTGGCAGCACTATCCTAGTTCCTCTTAGAATAAGACCATTGGCAGTTGAAAGCTCGTTCTTCACTGAAGAAAATTATTGTTTAAGCATCTCGTCCCTTTTCTTTAATGCATCATGATGTGTTGCTTGCAATGCAGATTTCAGCAAACTGAAGACGTCGTCTTTTGCTGTTTCCCCTTGAATGTCGTCTATCGACATGGCTTTTGGGCACGCTTGCTGACACAAGAAGGATACATATTCTTCAGGTATCTTATGTGTCCGGAAGTTTCCTTCATGGAACGGTAAAGGATGCCTGGATAGGTAATCTGCCGGGTAGTCTTTCCCTACTTGATGTACAGTTGTGAATTTGTACATTTGAGTCCTTAGCATGAGGTGTTCAATCCGTGCTGAAGGACAGGAACGTGGGTTGGATATATTGGTGATCGGTGTGGAGTGTGAATGTTGTTCCTACCAGGTAGATGTGAAAATGCTCCATTCCATAGATTACCGAGAGCATTTCCTTCTCGAAATGAGAAAATCTTTCTTCGACATCGGTGAGGGCACGGCTCGCGTAGGCTACGATGTTGGTTTCATTGTTCTTCTTCTGCGAGAGTAGGCCTATGGCTCCTAGGCCATGCGGCCCAGCGTCGACGTGTAGGTGAACTTCTTTTGTCATGTCGTAATAGGCCAGCGTTGGGGCTGTAGACATATGATTCTTTAGTTCATTGAAGGTCTGTTCATGTTCGCTTGCCCATTCCCATTCCCGGTCGTGTTCGGTCAGTTTGCGGAGAGGCTTGGTTATCTTCGCCAAATCTGGAAGAAATCGACCACAGTACGCAAGCATACCCAAGAGGCTCCGTACTTCATTTGAGTTGGATGGACTCGCTAGTTTGACGAATGCTGCAACCTTGTTGGGGTCAGGTTTGACGCCAGAAGCACTAAAAACATGTCCAAAGAACGTTAGTTCCCGTCTGTCGAATTGGCACTTTTTTGTTGTTGAGTGTCAGGTTGTTTTCCTTCATTCTTGTTAATACTTGTCGTGGAGAGTTGTCATGCTCTTCCTTAGTCTTTCCAGACACGAGTAGATCATCACTGACATTGAGAACTCCCTTTATGTTTATAAAGGTTTGACGAATCGTGTCTTGAAAATTTCGGCAGCGGAATTTACGCCGATTTTTAAGCGCTTATATCGCCTAAGTCCTACATGGGTAGCAAAGGTCGTTATGTATCTAGAGTCTGGATGAAGTTCTAGTTGATGTTAACCTTCCGCGAGAACGAGTTTAGAAAAGAACTGTGCCCCGTTAAGTGAGGTTATAATGTCATCGATAGTTGGTGTGACATGACGCGTGCGTTTTATTGCCTTATTGGGGTTGCGCATATCGATACATAACCTGACAGCTTTAGGGTCATGTGGTTTGGGAACAATTACAATGGGGGATACCCAAGGAGTTGGACCTTCCACACGTTCAATAATATCAGCTTCCTCTAGTCACAACAGTTCTGCTTCTACCAGGTCTCGTAGGTGAAAAGGAATTCGTCTAGATGCTGTTCCGCCACTGCAGGTATTGACTGGTCGATGTGTAGTTTTACTTGTGTGTTTTTCAACTTCCCAGTCCCTGTGAATAGTGTTGGAAACTCTTGGATGTAATCGTGTTCAGTGTTAACTCCAGGACGGCTTAAGTGGTGTGTGGTAGTTCATAGGGTAGGCCTATTGGCACTGAAATTACGCCTAGTGTTAAGGAGTCTTGGCATCTAAGCAATGAAGGTGATGTTGGCAAGCTGTTCTTGATAACAAAGATAGGCTTATTTGTTGATATGGATTACTACAATTCAGAAATTACCAAAGTCCGCCCCAACCGGGAATCGAACCAGGGATCTCCCGCATTCCAGACAGGCGTTTTTACCACTAGACCATCAGGACGGGTACATTTTGTAACTTAGTGTTGTCATTAGTCGACCGAGTATTTCCAGACTAGACAAACTACCAAATGGAAATATCTTTGTGTTTGTGGTGTCCATGAGCTTGCTTGAGGTTAGGCCTAGCTTATTGAAGGTAGATTCCGAGATAATGTTGACGGTTGTTCCCGTATCGTATCGTATCTATCTACCAATTCTACAGTCTGCTAACGCACATTTTGGGGCGGCCCGACTTTGGCGGACCGAAACCGGCGTTTCCCCACACCGGGGGCGGCCGACTCGGCGACGTTTACGACCGGAATTTATCTAGGATTTTGATAAAAAATACGTCCGCTCCCTCGCGCCCCGGGTTCCACCCCTTTTGACGAGGTTTTTCGAGTCGTGTCGAAAAAAAAACGAAAACACGGCGCCGCGCTTCGGACGACGCCGCGCAGCGAGTACGTGCGCCACCCACTCGGCACGACCACCGGCGTGTGCGCAAAGAACGACGCAACAAACCCGCCATTTGACTTTTTCGACCATCTCTTTTCGTTTGGCCGTGGCGACGTGGTACGTTTCGATTTCGTGTTTTTTTCAAAACTCTTTCAAGTTCGACGGTAATTTCTGGGCGGGAATTTTTTTTTCATTTTTTTGTCTCTACGTCACCTCTCGAGGTGGGCATTTTTCTTTCGTGAAAATGGAAAATGCTCGAAAAATATGTCACGTGTTCTTAGGCTGGGCCAAATACAAAATTAACAGTTCCGAAATATCTTCAAAATTTTGGGTACACTCGAGAGCTTTGTTCCTTGGTGATTTTGAAAGCTTAAAAAAGGGCGCACAAGAGGGTGGAAAAAATTGTCCCGGAATTTTCGTCCAAGGGCATAAAAAAATGACAAACTCTGTCGTTTCTTTGTTGCTACTTTGAAATGTTCAAAAGTCGAATTTCAACGGTTCCACAAAAAACTTTATAGTAGTAGCATTTTTTTGGGGAAAACTAAAAATATTGCCCGGCAAGCACGGTACCTTAACCTACATTTTGATAACAAACACTTTGTGGTTTGTGACATTCGGACGTGTTTTTTTTCCTTCCGACCGATAATCATTGTGTAGTTGTTTTAATAATGTATTATTATTTTCTTCTTTTGCATGCTTTTTGTGAATGCCCTGAAACGGGCCCTATTTCGACTTTTATGTCCCTACCATGTTTGGCTAATTAAATAATACGATGATCAAACTTAATAACAAAATTTACTTCGTCTCACTTTTTAAAGGTCCTGAGCGCCGAAATTGCACTTGAAAATTAATTTTTAATTCAAAAACGTTAAATAAATTATTATCAACTCCATTTTGCATGCTTTGTGTGCTGTTTAAACTGAGACGAGAGAGAATAGTTGAAGCAAAATCTATTTATATCTCAAGTGTTGTAAGAAGATGTGCATTGTGCAATGTTTGCTGAGTGTATACAGAGGCTCTGAAAGGAGTACTACCCAATTCAAGCAATCAATTCAATACAATATTCACCTGAACAATAAACCTGTCAAATAAGATCTGATATTAACGTTTAGAGGAAAAAATTGCGATGTCGCTGAATTTTTGCAGAGACCTTCCTTAAATGATACTTATGAACATACTAAAACTCCCCTGCAATCGGACTGGAGCTTCGGCCGCCATATTGGAAAATGGCGGCCAAAAAGTGTTGATTATCGAATATCTCCATATTGGTTTAAGATAGACAAAATGTTTCAATGGCAAAAATATTCCCCATTCAATTCCCTACAAAAAGGTATTTTCTATAGTTTTGGTAGGGGCAAAAATTACGTCACAAAATCGTGGTTTATATGTTGCTCATTGGAGTACCAGCTAATTTCCTAATTTTCACGCCCATCATCAAACAAATGCCCGGTAAATCCGTGAGAAATCGATTGAAATACAAAAGGACTTTTGTACGGGGTTCATAAAAGCTTCCATAGTATTTTTTAAAATAAAGGTCTGCGAAATCGGATTTTGAAATTTTACCCGGAATTTGGGTTTTTCCATTGTTGGCATTTCCTAAAAGATGCCATATTGACTGTCTATTATTAAGCACTAAATAGCATTGGAGGAAAAATTCTTTCTACGCCACATTGAAATGACTTAAATAATGATCCAATACAACAAAAATTTTAAAAATCCAATATGGCTGCAAATTTCCCTAATATTCACAATATGAATACTGTTTTCGTGCTATTTTTTACACTCTTTTTGTTACATAATTCACTTTGATGTTGGGATATTAGGAATTAGCAGCCATATTGGATTTAAACTTTGGTTGTAATCGGATCATTATTTAAGTCATTTCAGTGTGCAAAAGAAAGAATTTTTCCTCCAAAGCTATTTAGTGCTTAATAATGGACAGTCAAATACGGCTTTTTTGAGGAAATGCCAACAATGGAAAAACCCGAATTCCGGGTAAATGCAAAATCCGATTTGCAGACCTGATTTTTAAAAATACTAATGGAAGCTTTTATGAACCCGTACAAAAGTCCTTTTGTATTTCAATCGATTTCTCACGGATTTACCGGGCATTGTTTGATGCTGGGCGTGAAAATTAGGAAATTAGCTGGTACTCCAATGAGCAACATATAAACCACGATTTTGTGACGTAAACCTTTGCCCCTCCCAAAAAAACTATAAAAAGATACCTTTTTGTGGGGAATTGAATGGGGAATTATTTTTGCCATTGAAACATTTTGTCTAACTCCAACCAATATGGAGATATTCGATAATAAACACTTTTTGGCCGCCATTTTCCAATATGGCGGCCAAAGCTCCAGTCCGATTGTAGGGGAGTTTTAGTATGTTCATAAGTATCATTTAATCAAGGTCTCTGCAAAAATTCAGCGACATCGCAATTTTTTCCTTAAAAAATTCTTATTTGACAGGATTACAAGGTTCATGTGGAAGATAATGACATTCAAAATCCAAAATGACACACATAGGTACTTAGAACTTGACAAGATCTACAAAGGCGTATGCGTGCTAGACATTCACCAGGTCAAAGTGTTTTTAAAGGGGCAATTTTGAGTAGTTAAAATATAAATAAATGTAAATAAAAATTAAATTTTGAAATGATTTAATTTTATATAAATCAATGAACCACTACAGGGGTCGGGTTATGATAAAGGGGCAATCGAGGACATGAACTACTGTTGAGGGCAATCCCAGACTATTTTTGTAGGGGGGAGGGGGAATGTAAAGTCGAGTTTTCAATACTTAAACATTTAATATTTGGTGAAATGTATTAACTTTTTTCGGTTTTTACGTCACAGGACCGCGTCCAAGGCATACAAATTTCGAGGACTGTTTTGACTAAACCCCGCAATGACACAGTTTGGGGGGGGGGGGGGGGCGAGGGGGGATTTTGGAAATGGGATTTAATACATTTGATCAATATTTTCAAGCCTTTTGACGAAATTATGTTAATACCAGTATTTCCGTCGTGATGGGCCAAGATGGGGGGTTTATAAAACGAAATGGGTGGGGGAGGGGGGAGTAAAGTCGTCTTTTCCACACATAAACCTTAAATATTTAGTGAAATTTTTGAAATTTTTTTGGTTTTGCTCTTTCAAAGTATGTCACAGGGCTGCGTGCAAGGCATCCGATTTTCGAGGACTGTTTTGACTAGATGCCGCAATTACACAGTTTAGGGGGGGGGGGGGGGGGGGGATTTTGGAAATGGAAATAAATACATTTGATCAATATCTTCAAGCCTTTTGCAGAAATTATGTTTAATAAAAGTATTTCCGTCGTGATGGGCCATGATGAGGGGTTACGAAGGTGGGGGAGGGGGGGGGGGGGGTTAAAGTCGAGTTTGCAGTACATAACAAACACGACAGGGACTGCAGGACGGCTAAAAACGTTACGATACGATTATAATTTTTTTACTGGGAAATTGACGTGTTTTGACCCAGGGCTACCGTCACCCTTTTTGGGGTGCCAAAGGGGAATTTTGGATTTGAATTTTTTTTTTAATTTGAGTTTTTCGCCGAACTGAACACGCCAGCGAGCCGGGTCCAAAAAACATAGTCAGGATCTGTCAAATTTTAGACGTGTGCAAAAAAAATTTCTTTGAATTTCTCAAAAAAGTGGTTGGTCATTTTGGGGGATCCAAAAAACATTTCTTTTCGTCATAACTCGGGCAGTTCTTCTCCGATCCGGGCCATCCTAGGCTCTACGGAACCGGACTGACGAGGCCAATTTTTTCGTTTCCCGGAAAAGCGTCCCGGAAAATTCGGCGTCCCGGAAAAACCCGGAAAAAGTACAAAAGTTGTCCGATTTGCAAAAATCTTTTTCCACGATGTTTTGGAGGTCGAAGCGAGTCCGTAAGTGTTTCGGAAAATCGTAGGTCATTTTTGGGAAATCAAAAAAACATTACTTTTGTTAATAACTTTTGCAATTGTTGTCCGATCTCCGCCATCTCGGACACTACGGAACCGGACGTCAGACGCCGACATTTTGGCGTCCCGGAAAAAACGTCCAGGAAAATTGGGCGTCCCTTAAAAAACCCGGAAAAATACCAAGTGGTACCAAAATCAAAAAAAATTTTTTTTTTTAACAAGTGTTCAGGAGGCCAAGCGAGTCCGAAAGCGTCGTGTTAAAAACGAACGTCAATTTTTGGGGAAAACCAAAAAACATTTCTTTTCCTCAACAACTCGGGCAATTCTGGGGGGGGGGGGGGGGGGGCGGGGTTTTGGAAATGGTAATTTATACATATCAACATCGTCCAGCTTTTTGCGGAAACCAGGTTTAATACCAGCATTTCCATTGTGATGGGCTATGATATGGGTATATGATGGAGGGGGAGTGGGAAGGGGGTGTAAAGTAGAGTTTTCAATACATAAACCTTGAATATTTAGTGAAATTTATTAACTTTTTTCGGTTTTGCTCTTTCCAATTACGTCACAGGACAGCGTTTAAGACATCCGATTTTCGAGGACTGTTTTGACTAGACGCCGCAATGACAGTTTGATTGGGGGGGGGGGGGGGGGGGGGGGGGGGAGATTATGCAAATGGAAATTTATACATTGGATCAATATCTTTATGCCATTTCATTTTTGGGGCGATACCAATGGTGTCAGAGGGATTTACGGCCTTATACTAAATTATTTTATTTTTAAAATGGTTGGTTTAGCTCTGGCAATTTACGTCCGTTCAGGTTCCATCTTGGGCTCTATGGGACCGTATCGGTCGGACGCAGCAGGGGTTATTAACAGGGGTTATTTTTAAAGTCAAAACAGTGATCCGAGCATTCCTTCACCCTTTTTGGGACATTTTGAAAATTTTTAATTTATATTTTTCATTCGGATGACGTCAGAGGGGCCCCGTCAAGGTTACGGGCCACGAAACACCTCCAATTGAACGTGGCCAAAAGCTTTTTTGGAATTTGTCAAAATAGTGGTCAGTCATATTGGGGTAAAACTTTTATTTGTTTTATATCTTCCACAACTACAGTCCGATCGGGTTCATCTCGGGCTCTACGGAACCGGGTGGACGAGGTGCATATTTTGACGTACCGGAAAAGTGTCCCGGAAAAAACTTTTGTCCCGGATTTTGACGAAAGGGTAGTAATCGTCAGATCCACTCCATCTCGGGCTTCACGGTACCGCGCGGGCGGAGCAATATTTACACGTACCGGAAATGCGTGCCGGAAAAACTTTGAGGCGCAATATCTGTACGACCGGGTCTATTTTGGACTACGGAACCGGGCAGACAAGGCGCATATTTTGACGTACCGTAACGGTGAAGCGTCCCGGAATAACTGTTGTCCCGGATTTTCGAGAAATGCACAGTATGTCCGATATAGTCCATCTCGGGCTCTGCGGATTCGCGCGGACGAGGGGAAGATTTAGACGTACTGTAAAAGCGTCCCGAAAAAAGTTATGTCCCTGATTTTTACAAAAGGCGCAATCATTGCCCGATTGGGTCCATTTTGGACTCTACGGAACCGCGCGGATGAGGCTAACATTTACACGTACCCGAAAGTAGCCCAACCGCGAGGTCTTCAGTAGCTCGGGCATTTTTCGTCCGATCGGCTCCATCTTGGGGTCTATGGTACTGGGCGGGCATGCCAAACATTTTTCGTTCCAAAAAAGCGTCCCGGAAAATTTTACATCCCGGAAATTTACAAAAGGCGTAGAAATACTAGATTTCGAATTTTTTTCCAAGGTTCTTTTAGAAGGAGGTAAGGGTTTGACGGCGTATTGAAAGTGTACTGGAAAACAAATTTGTCCCAAGTATTCGGACAAACGACAAACGTGAACCGCAAACTACCGCATCGCGGTGGTACGCGGGCCGCTTCTCGAGTTTGTCGCGTCAACGAGGTTTTCAAACAACGAGGTTTTCCAAGTACGAGGTTTTCCTTTCCCTCCGCGCAGCTGCTTTCAAGCCGCGCGTGAGCGCGACTTGTCCATAATATATAGTCTTTGTCAACTCCGGACTGGGAGCGGAAAGCGACTTTTTCCACGCAAGACGTTTTCTCCGCCAAAAATGGGGATATACGCGTAAATTTTAGACACACCTCTACGAGAAAGGATTGAATTTATCGAATTAAAATACTTGCGACCCGCAAAAAAATAGTTTCAAGGTTAAAAAGTCAAAAATCACGAAAAACACCGTTTTTGGGCATTTTTGTACTCACGGTTGCCGCGCCCAAAGTATGCTTCGCACCCGAACGTCGACGGTACCGACGCGTTCGAAATAATTACGGGTACAAGCACCGCGAATGGTTCCGGACCAAATTCCATACTTTGGCTGGGACGACGATAAACATTTTGGATTTTGAAACGAGAAATCTAAAAAAAAAAAGATATATTACTTGGAGCATTCCCGAATCGTCGTTTGTTGTTTGAACGTGTAAACATAAAAACAAACTGGCGGCCTATGGAAAAACATTTTTGGAAAGTAGTTTCATTCTCTTTTTATGGGACATTGTTTGGATTTTCCGGTTTCAAATTTTTGGAAATTTTTGGGTTTACGGTAGAGCCCCAAAGTTTGCCAATCACGAATGCCAATGAATTGGGTAACAAGTTTAAAAAAAAAAATGCCCACACTTTTTTTCCAAAATGGTCGAAAAAAATTCCCAAAGTTGGACAATTTTGAAAATTTTCAGTGCAATTTAAAAAAATAAAAATATCGACTTCCCATGGTTTAATTTACGCTAACCAAGGCACATTAATGTAGAGGAATGATGAAGGATTTTTAATAAAATTAGTTTGAGAACCTTGGTTCGAACCCCGGATCAGTAGATGTCTTCAAATACGATTCGGGACACTTTTTTACAGTTTTGAGTTTTCATTTAAAATCGTTAAAAGCATGGTACACATTGTTTCTAAAATTTACGGATGGTAAAAGGATCTAAGTTGGACTTTTACGATAATCGTGATATTAAACATGACACATTTTGCAGCATTTGTATATTAGTTATGGAATGACCAAAATTGACATGCGTGTCTGTTTTGGCATCAAAAAGTCATAATTTTTTTATCTCACGGTTGCCGCGCCCAAAGTAGGCTTTGCACCCGAACGCTGACGGTACCGGCGCGTTCGGGATCTTTCCGGGTACAAGCACCGTTAAGGGTTTTAGTACCGTTCCAATACTTTGGCCGGAGCCACGATGAACATTTTGAAATGCGCGTAATTTTGAAAAAAGTTAAACTTGCTGTTTAAATAAAAAAATCTAAAAAAATCCTGAATTTTCAAATTCACTTACGGCGTATGAGAAGTGCCCGTGCGGAGTTAACGCGGGGGTCCAGACGGCAAAAATGTGTACCGTTTTCTTTTTTTGGACATTGTTTGGATTTTCTTTTTTCATTTTTTTGAAATTTTTAATTGCGCGGTAGAGCACCGAGGTTTGCCAATTCCGAAAACCAATGAAATAGCGAACGGGTTAATAACAAAATTGCCCCGATATTTATTTCCAATTGCGCGGGAAAAAATGGCAAATTTTGAAAATTTTGAACATTTCGCAGTGCAACTTTGAAAGCTTAAAATTTTAGTTTTCCTCGGTTCGATTTGGAACGACCAAGGCTCGTAAATGTAGCGCAAGAAGAAAGGAATTAAAAAAAAATTGGTTTGAGAACCTGGGATCGAACCCGGGTTAGGGCGAAGCATTCGAGTTCGGTCCGGGACACTTTTTGATAGTTAAATTTTGCATTCAAGGTCACAAAAAGCACAGTAAATATTTTTTGTAAAATTAACGAATTAGTGAGAGCTGTTAGCAGAAAAATATTGCAAATCCGGATACCAGCGCCAAATTTTGTATGGGGGTAGATAAAAATATCAGAATTTAAAATCCGCCGGGAGGCAAGCGATATCTCACCCCCAACACCCCCTAAATCATCCCCTAAATTTAGAATTATTCATAGCTCTAACCCAAAAAGGAATTTTTATTCAAATTAGTTATTAAAATTATGTTTTAATGTGTTTTAACCCAATCGGCCTATTCTCATTTCCTAAACCACATTTTTTCAACCCCCATCCCCAATAGTTTATATTATTTTTGCCTTGATTTCCAGCATTCACCAGTGAGGCACCTGAAATTTTGAAGCATGAAATTTGGCATGATGGTACATAATAACCTGAAAAATAATAATCTGCCGGGAGGCAAGCGATATTTCACCCCTATTGTTCTCTACTACCCTTAACTTTGGGAAAAACGTAAGGTAGTAGGCCTATTTAATACATTTTGAATATTTCAATCGCTGATTAAAATTATATGTCGATGTGTTATAGTCCAGTCAACAAATCATTCATACAAAACAAACAATTTTTTCACCCCCAACCCTAATAATTATACTTTAAGTGACAAACACTGTTTAGTAAGTTACCATCATGAAATTTGGCATGGTGGTAGATAAAAATATAAGAATTACTATTCCGTTGAGAGGCAAACGATTTTTCACCCCTAGTGCCCTCTATCATCCCTTAAAATTGGAATTGGTACTAGGTCGTATTCTATACAGTGTAATTATTAAAATTATCCAATAATATTATGCTCAAGCATGTTTCAATCCAATCAACCTAATTTCTCATGTTTTTTCTACCCCCACCCCTAATAGTGATTTTTTTGATCAACACTTACCAGCATGAAATTTGGCATGGTCGTAGATAAAAATATAAGAATTCCTATTCCGTTGGGAGGCAAACGATATTTCACCCCTAGTGCCCTCTCATCCCTTAAAATTGGAATTGGTACTAGGTCATTCTATGCATTGTAATTATTAAAATTATCCAATAATATTATGCTCAAGCATGTTTCGATCCAATCAACCTAATTTCTCATGTTTTTTCTACCCCCACCCCTAAAAGTAATTTTTTGATCAACACTAACCAGCATGAAATTTGGCATGGTGGTAGATAAAAATATAAGAATTACTATTCCGTTGGGAGGCAAACGATATTCTACCCCTAGTGCCTTCTATCATCCCTTAAAATTGGAATTGGTTCTAGGTCGTATTCTATACATTGTAATTATTAAAATTATCCAATAATATTATGCTCAAGCATGTTTCGATCCAATCAACCTAATTTCTCATGTTTTTTCTACCCCCACCCCTAATAGTGTTTTTTTTGATCAACACTTACCAGCATGAAATTTGGCATGGTGGTAGATAAAAATATAAGAATGACTATTCCGTTGGATGGGAGGCAAACGATAGTTCACCCCTAGTGCCCTCTATCATCCCTTTAAAATTGGAATTGGTACTAGGTCGTATTTTATACATTGTAATTATCTAAGTAATCTATTTTTTTCATTTATGTGTTGAATAGTAACTTATTTAGATTAAAATGAAAAAAAAACATCTGGAATTTTGATACTTTGATATAATATTGATATATATTTTTGATACGCTGCCTCCCAACGGAATAGTAATTCTTATATTTTTATCTACCACTATGCCAAATTTCATGCTGGTTAGTGTTGATAAAAAAAATCACTATTAGGGGTGGGGGTAGAAATAACATGAGAAATTAGGTTGATTAGATCGAAACATGCTTGAGCATAATATTATTGGATAATTTTAATAATTACACTGTATAGAATACGACCTAGTACCAATTCCAATTTTAAGGGATGATATAGGGCACTAGGGGTGAAATATCGTTTGCCTCCCAACGGAATAGGAATTCTTATATTTTTATCTACCACCATGCCAAATTTCATGCTGGTAAGTGTTGATCAAAAAAATCACTATTAGGGGTGGGGGTAGAAAAAACATGAGAAATTAGGTTGATTGGATCGAAACATGCTTGAGCATAATATTATTGGATAATTTTAATAATTACACTGTATAGAATACGACCTAGTTCCAATTCCAATTTTAAGGGATGATAGAGCTGGCACTAGGGGTGAAAATATCGTTTGCCTCTCAACAGAATAGTAATTCTTATATTTTTATCTACCACCATGCCAAATTTCATGGTGGTAACTTACTTAACAGTGTTTGTCACTAAAAGTATAATTATTAGGGTTGGGGGTGAAAAATTGTTTGTTTTGTATGAATGATTTGTTGACTGGACTATAACACATCGACACATAATTTTAATCAGCAATTGAAATATTCAAAATGTATTAAATACTATCTTACGTTTTTCACAAAGTTAAGGGTAGTAGAGAACAATAGGGGTGAAATATCGCTTGCCTCCCGGCAGATTATTATTTTTCAGGTTATTATGTACCATCATGTCAAATTTCATGCTGATAACTCACTAGGTGCCTCACTGGTGAATGCTGGAAATCAAGGTAAAAATAATATAAACTATTAGGGATGGGGGTTGAAAAAATGTGGTTTAGGAAATGAGAATAGGCCAATTGGGTTAAATCACATTAAAACATAATTTTAATAACTAATTTGAATAAAAATTCTTTTTTGGGTTAGAGCTATGAATTATTTTAATTTTAGGGGATGATTAAGAGGGTGTTGGGGGTGAGCTATCGCTTGCCTCCCGACGGATTTTTATTTCTGATATTTTTATCTACATTCATGCAAAATTTGGTGCTGGTATCCGGATTTGCAATATCATAGTGTTTTTTCCCCTTTACAGCTCTCACTAAATAGCAAAAACCACTGTACACGATCGTTACGGAAATTGTCATACCAAACATCACGCATTTGGTTACGTTTAAAGGGTAAACAGGGAAGGAGACAATTGCAATGCGTGTCCGGTTTTGCATAGAAAAATAAACATTCTTTTGCTACAAGCTTTTTTGAATGCCCTAAAACGGGCCCTATTTCGACTTTTATGTCACTACCATGTTACTCTCATTAATTTTTAACAAGATCAAACTTCCTAAAAAAAAATTACTTCGACTCCTATTTCGAATGTCCTGAGCGCCAAAACAGCACTCAAACGTGGTTTTTAAAACCAAGGCCGATAAAAAAACGTCATTTTTCGTATGCATGCAACAGAAAAACGTTATTTGACGGATATGCCTTCAACGATTCGATTACCTTTGTTGGCTTATAAAATACGTAAAAGGTTCGGCGATTACTGCCAACAACATCTCAACCCTTCGTTTTCAGATCCTAGGCGCAAAAAAACGCACATTAAAATTTTGAATATACTCGTCAGTGTATTTTTGACCTCAAATTTATACTGATCACGTTCGTAAGTTTGCAAGAGGCTCCCAACTGAAGAGACAAACACGTACATTAAAAGAAATCTATTTTTATCTATGAAGTGATGTAATAAGTCAGGCATTGAGTCTGGTTGTAGTTGATGGTTCTGATTGGGTAACTATTTTTAAATCCAGTCATGAATGTCCATATAAAACTCCAGCATATGCACATGCACATCGATAACATCATGACATAGAAGCGTTTAGACAGCCTTAGTGCAACATGGGTATCGAGACAGCATAGACTTCCACCAATAGTGGGGTTCAGCCCGCCTAAGCGCAACAAAAGTATCGATACGACACAGACTTCTACTAATAGAAGTAGGGGGGAATAGAGTGTTCTGGCGCACCTGTTTTTCCGGAGCCTCGGAGCCAGTCGGATCCGCGTGCACCGCTCGTGTATAAGACGTTCGAATTTCCCACGGCGGATGATTTAATCATAATATAACCTATGTTACCATATCGAAGGGCGTAAGTCACACCATCCTTCTATTAAATTTCTCATTCCACAAACCCCCTCCAACCCCTCATTCACCCCCAATTTAAAAATTTTAAATTTTTATTTTTATACGTAATATAAACCTATGTTACCACATTGTTGGGCGTAAGGTCTCATCACCTTTTATTATTCCTCATTCCACAACCCCTCCAAACCCCTCATTCACCCCAATTTCAAATTTATATTTTGGATGAGCGTAGCGAGCAAAAGCGAAGATTTCATTCACTACACTGGAGAAAAAACTCCAGATTGTTTATTTTTATTTTTTATTTTTTATTTTTTTTTGTATTTTTGTGTTTTTTTGTCCGCACGATTCCGGCTAAACCGGTACCCCAATTGCGATAAATTTTATGGAGCCCTTTGAAATCCCCGAACTTAAAAACTGCCACGTTTTGAGCGCAATCAAAAAAAATTATTCTTTTTAAAATCGCAATTTTACGATTTTTTTCGATTTTTAAATTTTCGTTTACTTATAACTCCTACATGCTTTATCGATTGTTGTGTTTTTTTCAAAAACCATTAATTTTTATAATTAAGATATTCGTGTGAAATTTGAGCGCAATCGAATAATTATTTCTTATGAAAATCAAATTTTACGGGTTTTTTTCTTTTTTAAAACAATCTTTGACTTTTAACACCTACATGCTTTAACCGATTTTAATGATTTTTTCACAGAACCTTAATTTTATGGGTTAATATATTTCGTTGAAATTTGAGCGCAATCGAATAATTATTTCTTATGAAAATCGCAATTTTACGATTTTTTTCTTTTTTAAAAATTACGATTTAAATTTAAAAAAATTAAAATTAAAGTTTAGTTTTTATTTAATTTAAATTAATTTTTAAAAAAATCTTCAACTTAGTAATGATTTTTTCACAGAACAACAGAAAATCCACATATCACAATGGCAGCTCAATGCACCAATTACGCTCATCCAACAACGCGGCGGGACTTAAGCGTTTTCCTAGTATTTGTACACGTAATATAACCTATGTTACCACATTGTAGGGCGTAAGTCACATCACCCTTTTATTATTTCTCATTCCACAACCCCCTCCAACCCCTCATTCACCCCAATTTCAAAAACTATATTTTATTTTTACATTAATAAACTAAATAAAAATGTGTATTCGTATTGTTTCATCGTGTATTGTGTCATCGGACCTAGTCAAATACCTCTCCCCAACCACCCCAACCCCCCACCACCCCTCCATCCTCAATAATTGACAGATATTATGCTACCTTGAATAAAATAAATATCAAGAGCGTCTAGGTGAGACACATAACCAACCAAAGGGCTTATCCTCCACCTAAATCCCGTCCACTACCTTCCATACAACCACCCCTAATTCATCTATTACATCCATACAACCAATGCGAAATCAATTTGTTAATGGCTAAGGTCGATGATTCTATCTCAGACATAACATCAGCATTTAATTATTACGTAATCTTTACAATGATACTCGATGATTGCAAGATTGCAGATTTACAATGAGCGCGAGCCAATTGTTTATTGTTTCGTTAAAGTTATGAATTGCATAGACTTATAAATGAATAGACTTACATTTTCTACGTAGTATCACACTACAACGTCACTATTTTAAATCATTACTTTGCACACAGTAGAAATTTATTTATAGTTCAAACCCACCAAACCCTATATTTAATTTAGTAATATTAAACAAAAAGTAAACACAAACAAATAATTTCATTTAAAAATAATTAACCAATTATAGCGTGTTACAATAAAATTATAAATAAAACATACAACAATCGATATTTAAGACGGAAAAGTGTAGGTAAACATAAATAATAGCAATTTGTTACATTTTATAATAATATTATTTCATTTATACTTTTCAACGTATATTAGGTAATATTTTTCCACCACACATGTTTTTGTGATTTTCATTTTTGAATTAACGTCAGAATTTAATTTTACAATGAATAGTATGTTAACAGGGTGTGTGCCTTACACATTAATACCATCAAACATATTATTCGTAAATTCAAACAATGTTCAACCAATAATTTGTAATTTGCTAAGGTCAATGGTTCTCTTATAATCACAATGTGAGTATATTTTTATTATCACGTAATCATCACATGAGCACTCACACGTTTTCTGTCATTGTTACAAGTTTAACCGCGAGCGCATCGCACATATTATTTTATTTCAATGAGTTTTATAGGTTTGTAATTTCATTTTCTACTTAGTATCACATTTATAAAATATATATTTCATCTTCACTATTTTAAATTAATACTTCGCGCACGTAAACATGTATATAGTTACATTTCTCGTAACACAAATTTAATAATATTAAACTGAAAGTAAAAACCAATAAATAAATTTTAAACTATAAATGCGTGCAACAACAAATATAAATATAATTATGCATCAATCAGTATGATAGAAGGAATAATATAGGATAGGTAAACAAAAATTATAACAATTTGCTAATTTATATAATATATATTTTTCAACATTTACACAAAAGTAATATTTTTCAACAATACATATTGTTTACAACTAAAAATTACTAACGTACACAAATAAAAGAAAAACATATTATTTACTTGATTTTCTTTCTACTTTCCCACAAAGTATAATTAGGTATATAATACACAATATACATCATTATTTACAAAACAATTAGCTGATTAGTTGTTTAAATGTTTGTTACTAATTCTAAAGTAACCGTACGACAATGTTTCAATACAATCATTTAGTAAATACCGTTTATCATCTGCTGGTGACAAAGAAATCTTTATACTGTCCATGCTTACGTTATTTTATCGTGTTCATGTCTTCCCTTATTATTTTACTATTTAATAATCATTTTTTATCATGTTCATGACGTATCTTCTTTTCAATGGTTAGTTTCACAACGCATTTAGCAACTTTCTTTTCTTCACCATCTACCTTCAATAACGAATACATTTTAGGTCTCAGACCAATCAACTCTTAATTAAACTCTAACTATTTCATCTTCATTTACGCAAATTTTCTTAATCAATCTACTTTGACCAAATAAATAACAAGTATCCAACAAGAGAATTTAAACTCAAGACTCAAAATCAAATCATTCTATTTTAATTCATGCCTATGAATAATATGTTCTCTTCAAAATAAATATTTTTACTCATTCGTCCATTTATTTAAAAAGAAAATGTAAAAGTGTTAACGATTTAAAAGTACATTATATACAAATAAAATAATTCGTAATTTTTGTTTTGTTTTGTTTGAGTGTAGATCTTTAACATATTTAACTATCTTAAATCATTAAATCAGAGAAGACAAATGGAAGGTAGTATCAAAAATATCAATCTTTTAGTTACCTGGAAATAATTTTATCATGCAAAGTGTTTAAATTTTCTCATGAAATGAACAAATTACAATGTTTGTATAGAACATTTAGTACTTTTTGTAATGTTTTCTCACTTAAATCGGAAAGTTTTTATTTACAAGTAAGTTTAATTCCCATTATCATTGTAAACTGTTATAAGCCTACAACAATAAAATAAATAATGATTCATGTGCAGCTTATACAAATAAATAACAGATAAATGTAGTCTATGAAAACTATAAACTACTCAAGTGGATAAATTAATTTAAATAATTTTCGTTAATTTCTTTCACAATGGTGTTTACATACCTTTTAACACATCTCAAGACATTATATTGTAGCATTTCATGTTCACTCTAGGATGTTTATATTTTAAGTGCAAACATGTCCTACCATCAGTATATAAGTTTATAAATACATTTTGCTTTCGTTTTGTCCTACCATCAGTATGTTTTTGCATTCTTGTTTATTTTCAAAGATTGTTTACCATTGAAGCTATTTATTCTTACAAAAATATACATTTCACAATACTTACTACTTTTTTAGAGAAAGAAGTTTTGTTTTCTCAAACAAAATTTTACAATAAATGAAGGTTAGTAAATAGTAAATAACTATACAGTATTAAAGACAGATACCAATCAATAACATTATTGTAGAGTTAATAATACTGCGATTCATTTGAATTTAATTTCTCATTTCCCAAACTACAGCATCGTTTGCGTTTATGTAATGTTATTTTTTAAATTGCAACAAGTATATTACAAACATAACGTAAATGCAAATTTTCTAAAACAATATGCTATGAACCAAAAATAACATGTACTTAAACAAAAGAATTGAAACTCATACTCAAATCATTCTGTTATTTCTTGTCTTTGAATGAAATGTTCTTATTGTCTTTATAGTAAATATTTTTCTGCTCTCATCATCCATTTATATCAAAAGTAAAGTAAATAGAAGTGAAAGTGTTCATTCAAAGTACATCACTACAAATTAAATTCGAATTATTTTAGTTTTGTTAGAGCTTGGAACTATGTCATATTTTATCATTAAATCAAAGAAGATATATAAAAGGTAGTATCAAAGTATCAATCATTTAGTTACCTGTAAATAATTTAATTTAATTTTTTAAGTTTTAATTTTCTCTCAAAATAAACCAATTTGTATATAAACAATGGAACATTTAGTACGTTTTAAAATGTTTTCCCACTTTAAGCATATAAAAATAAATAACAGTAAAATATTCTATTTCGGGCACGGAGTGAGCACTAATCAAGTTAAAGAATGTTTGTGTTTGTGTTTATTCTATTATGTGTATAGTTAAATACTAACCATTTCTTTTCTGAAATAGTTTATAGTTAGTTATAACTTACCCCTAACCCGCATTATGCTATGAAAACCAATAAATAATAATTAAAAATATCCAACATTACTAAAAATCCTAGATAAACAATGATAACACTGGAAAATATCAAACGAATAATTCTATAACATCATCATTGACGTTTTCCCCTCCTTTTGTTCTGAAGAAAATGTTTACGTAATAAATAAGAATGAAGAGTTTGAATTAAAAGAATCCACCATACAATAAAAAATAAGAAATAATATGGGTTCATACAATTTAAATTTAAAACTGTTAAACAAATATTATGATTTTAAGAAAATAATACAGTCTGTATTTACTTCAAGTATTATTATTATTTTTTTTTATTTATTATTATATTTTTTTTTCAATGTTTTGATATTTTGTTTGTAAATTCTAATAGACGTTGTTAATTCACAACTTTTAAGACCAATTTCAAGACTCTAACCCATAAAATGCCAAAGATATAGATATTTAAGTGTGTTTTAGGTTTTTTTCACAAGTTTGCGTTAGTCTTTTGTTTTGACCAACTTCCGGTGAACTAATTTTGGCCTACTTTATACTGGAGATGTGTCATAGTGTTGAGAACATATTCTGAAATTTGTAGCCTGTTGTGCGAAAAATAAACAAACTTCTACAGTTGAAGAGCTAGCCGTTTGATAATCTTCAGCTATTAATTTAAAATAATAAAAACATATTAACACGGCCCATACAAAGCAATCATTAGGTCTGTTGGATCTTTGATTATTTGTAACAAGGCTGTGGGTAAGGTATAAAATCTCATGTGAAGTTTTCATACAAGGCTGTGAGAAAGATCTAAAATCTATATTTTCGTGCTATTTGGGTGGATTCTGACCAAACGGGTGGGGCTACAACGTTTATATTTCACATGGACATTAATGTAAGGGTGATGTATTGACTTTTGAAAGAAAAAGTTGAAAAAGTTAGCCAGAATCTATAGAAATAGGTTTTAATATTTAACACCTCAAAAAACTCAAACTAAAACCTTTATTTCTATAGATTCTGGCTAACTTTTTCAACTTTTTCTTTCAAAAGTCAATACATCACCATTACCTTAATGTGCATGTGAAATATGAACGTTGTATCCCCACCCGTTTGGTCAGAATCGGCCCAAATGTCACGAAAATATCGCACTAAAAACCGAAAAAAATCGTAAAAGTACGATATTCATGAGAAATATTTCTTCGATTGTACCCAAAAACGTGGCAAGTCTAAGTTCAGAGATTTCGAAGGTCCCCTCAAACTCTCACAGTTGTGGAGATAATTGCAATAAAAGACACTAGCAGCTAGGAGGATCCCCCGGTGATTCTAAATACGTAACAGTTTCGCTCTTACGCTCACAGTTGTGGAGATAATTGCAATCAAGATCGCATATGCCGTATTCCCGGTAGAGAGCGAACAAACAGACAGACAGAAACAAAAAAAAAAAAAAAAAAACACCCGAGCTAAATTTTTGGGGGGGTCGGTGAAATTGAAGTCTTCGCTTCGCTCATCCAAAAATCGATAATAATAAACACTTAAAAATTCGTTATCATTTCTTATCTGTAATGGCGCATGGGAACGAACAAGGTTTTCGTGCGGGCGTTAGGAGACAGGGCCTAAGAAGACTTTTAGTCTTCTAAAGCCCGGACCGGTTTGTCTTCTTAGCCCCGCTTCGCAACGTGTAGCACAACCGTCGGTCACAGGGGCTTAGAAGCCAAAAAAAGGTCCAGGGGCTTAGGAGACAGGGGCTTAGAATACCGCCCCCATACCAGGGCATCGAACCGAAAACCGACGAGCCGTCAACCGAAATCGGCGAAATCTAGAATTTATGTTTCGGTGTTTTTTTTATTTCGGCAGGGCAGTGTCTCAAAATCGTCAAATCGTGAAAATTGCAAAAGGAAAGTTCAATACGTACAATCTTATTGACACTTTCGGTTATACTACTTCGTGTTTAGTCTTTCGTCGCCTTCAAAGTGACCTATAAAAGCTCATGTTGCGTGTAATTTTTTTTTTACCAATTTGGGCTTCTTATTAGGCAAAACATATTTTAAATCATCAATGTCAAAATTTAAAAAATATTGTAAAATGTACGCATTATTGTTATATTTTGTCATAAAATGCATAACAATAACGGTGTCGAACGGTTTTTAAACCGTTTTTTTTAACGGGGTATTACCGAACAAAATAACAACAATTTTGGCTCAAATGTCCTGGTACAAACTAAACTACAAACCGCGTAAAAAATCGAAAATAAGATTATTGCTTTCAAGTTTCAAGTACTTATTTTTGTTTTTAGATGAAGGTATGCACGGCCATTGACATTGATGAAACAAATGGATTAGGCTTACACAGATTATACTCAGTCTGAAATAACCAGGAACTGAAAATGCTGCCTGTAACATAATATCATTTCCATTTTACGCACACACTAAAATAAAACAATTTTTTGCGCATTTCGGTTCGATGCCCTGATGTGATTGCCCAAAAACAAATAATGCGTGGGCCTACATAAGCGAATATATCAAGACAATTATATTATATTTGACTGCTTTTATAAAACGTGACCGTTGTACGTTTAGAGATATTGAAGTTATTACTTTTATCTAATTGCTGGTCAAATTGAAATTGTCATTTCGTTCGATACCCCCCCCCCCCCTTCCCTGCTTATCAACCTATCATGGATGGGATCACTACTAGAAAAGTGTCTTACTTGATTCACTGATATCTTCTGTATTTCTCTGAACATAAACCAATGTGAGTAATTTAATCAAGTAATGAGTTTTTCTAAATAATTTTTAAAATGGTTGTTAACTTGTTGTGTGTTTGTGCATTTCCAATTTTGTTCCCTCCCTTATAGCTTCTTGGCGCCGCCATCGCATTATGAAGCCGTCGGTAACCGCGGACCGTTGGACGTATTGGATATTACGTAAAGCCGGCCCTAAATGCATTATAGTTTGGGTCACGAGTTTTTTTTTTTTTTTTTTTTTTCATACAACATAGCAAAATTGTACAAATAAATAATTAATGTTACATAGGCCTACAGAAATAAATCTAACAAGAATATAATCAAAAAACCCACAAAGCCTGAAAAAGGCTTAACTGTGGGGTAAGACAATTTATAAATTATTTAAGTTTGGTGACAATACAGAGAACGGAACATATACCAAAAATTAACTTTGAAAAACATGTATTTAAATACTAGGGTTGCATTTGGTTGCATGACATATTCAGTTAATTTGTGAAATCCAAAAAATTACTGAAAAAGAACAAGAGCTTAGAAAAATAAATAAATAAATCGGAAAACATTGTCAAAAGGTGTCAGAAAGAAGATAAGATTTTTAGTTCAGTTTTAATTTTTGAAATGTTAGACAAGGTTTTCAGTGAGGAGGGGCATCAAGTTGAACGTAGAAGGAACCGAGTAAGAAAGTGAACGTTGGCCATATTTGTTGTTAAAATTGGGAATTTTGAATGCCCCCGCCACTTTTAGCCTTGTATCCTTGCATGAGTCTAACGGAATCTTGAAATCTGATTTAAAATAGAAGTGTAATATAAATCTATATATAAACAATGAAGATATTGGCAGCACATTACAAAAAGAAAATATTTGTTTACGGGAGAGTTCAGAATCGGTTTTTAGGTCACACATTACCATTTTTAACTTTTTTTATTTGTAAATCTTCAACCCTTTAAAATGGACACCCCCGAAGCATTGCCCCAAGCTAAAATGCCATACAAAATCAAAGATTGGGCTATGGATTGATACACGGTTCTAAATAAGGAAAAAGTTAATACATGTTTTAGAATATAAAGCCGAGAGGAGCAAGAGCGTAGTCTGTTACATAATTTATCAATGTGATATTTCCACGAAAAGTGCCTATCTACAGTTAATCCCAGGTACTCATAAGTATTTACACATTCAATTTTCCCACTACATTCACAATCGGTCAATTCCGCCATAGTATGAATGCAGTTGAAATCGTGATAAATAATATTAATTGGAAAATCTTTTTCGTGGTTTGTGGCTTTGTGCATATATGTACAATTTTGGTTTTAGAAGAGTTAATTACTAGTTTCTTTTCGTGATTCCAACGTAAAAGACTGTTAAAGTCAGACTGTAGCATAGCATGCGCAACACGAATATTAAAATGCACCGCGAGTAAAACAGTATCGTCAGCATAAGAAAATATGAAGCAATATATAAGACATTTTGACATAAAGTTAACATATATCAAAAATAACGTAGGTCCCAATATAGACCCCAGCGGTCTGATTCTGTAAAATCGTTATGGAAGATAACGATCGTTATCCGGCACTTAAGCGACAATTTTGCGTGTCGACTGATTCTGTAAAAATGATAGCGATCGCTATGATAACGAGAATGAAAAAGGAGTCGCTATGCTATGCTATCAAGATACGATAAATGGCGGCCGTGGCGACTATTTTACAGAATCAGGTCGATAACGATAATTTATAACGATTGATATTTTATATCAACCGTGATCGCTATCGCTATCATAGCGACTATTTTACAGAATCGCACTGCTGGGCCCGGATCCACAAAAGGGGAGATTCAGATTTTGGTGGTTTCTCAATTCTCCCACACGTTATGATGTAAACACCGGATTCAACCAATCACAGACGCTAGCACCGCTGAACGACAACAAAGAGTCCGAATTTAGAAGGCTGTGACCTAACAATGTCAGTGTTTTGTTTTTGTTTGTGATTGATGCTTGATTGTTTCGTATTTTGTTTGGCAGTGGTTAAATGTGCATATATGTACATGTTTAATAATGACTACTGAACTCCTTGGATACCAGGACAAAGACTTACTTAGTCATGCCCTAGTGACTTGCTACGGACAAGTCCTTCATCGAGGTGGAAGAGGTAGGCGTAAACGTGCTAGCCTAGGCTAGTCCTAGGGTAGCCATATCATTATGTCGACCCTAGGCTGGGCCCTATCTCTATGTTATTTATAGAATACATAAACTATAGCTACTACAAGCAGTTTTCATGTGTTTATGATGACCATCATGTAAACAATATATTTCAAAACAAAAGGCTAATTTAAAAACATGAGATGGATTTGTTGCCGCCATTTTCTTAAAAATGCATTTCCCCAACCAAAACCCCAAGTATGATAGTAGGTGTTTGTTGGGAGAATTTTAGGAGAAATAAATCCCACACAAGTCGATAAATCTCCGATAATGGATCTTTTATGTAGTAGTGCAGCGGAGCTATTGTCTGTGATTGGTGGAATCCACAGTTTACATCATGACGTGCGGGAGAATTGAGAAACCACCAAAATCTGATTCTCCCCTTCTGTGGATCCGGGCCCTGGGGGACTCCAGAATCACAATGTTTTTCTTCACTAACGTGGCCATTTACATGCACTTCCATGAATCTATCAGTAAGATAGTTTCTAAACCAATCCAACGCAATACCACGAATGCCAATGGACTCTAAAGCTTGTAGAAGTTTCTGGTGGTTTATCGTGTCAAATGCTTTACTAAAATCCACAAATAAAGCAAGAATGTGCATATTGTCGTTTAATTTAGAATTTACAAAATTAGAGAACTCTAATAACAGGGTAGAGGTACTTTTCCTTTTGAAAAAACCCAAAATGTTTACTATTCAGAATCCCATTTTATTTAAGTACTCCACCAAGTTGTTAGCAAACATGCCTTTCTAAGAGTTTCTCAATACTTGGTAATATAGCTATAGGCCTATAATTTGAGTAAACCCTTTATGGTCACCCTTCTTATATATAGGTTTAATAATTGCTTTTTTGAGTCGCTTAGAAATGATACCGGTCTCAATAGATTTGTTTATCAATACAGCCAAAACAGGAGCAATAGAAGCATTGACAAATTGAAGGTCTTGAACACGTAACACCCGGCTGTTTATTTACATTCAGAGAATCGATCATTGCTCTCATATTAGTAAGAGTAACTGGTTTCATGAAGAACGAATGATTCACTTTAATATTTTCATTGCGTGCACGCTGAAATGTAACAATGTTGAATCATGTTTCAATGTACTTATCTCGTCAACAAAAGAGTTAACAAAATGATTAACGACTAAGTTCGTATTCACGTCTTTACATAAATATTTAGATATCACGTCATCAACTGAAATACGTTTCTTTTTTCCAGTAATTTGATTAATAATTTGCCACATTCCTTTTACATCTCCTCTCGCATTGCATATTAAATTACGGTAAAACTTTATCTTTTTCTTTAAATTTATTTCTTTTATTACTCTATTTCTGTAAGTATTGTACTCTTCTCTTAGACGGGATTTTTTTTCGCCAAAGTCTCTACAATTTTTCCAATCTTTAAAAGTTTATCTCGTCTTTTTGTCATAATAACAAGGTCGTCGGTGACCCATATTTTTTCGAGGCCCTTTTTCTTGGTCTGGAAACATTCTTACTCCTAAAAGTAGATTTGTCGTAAGCTTTTGAAAACTCTCCGCATATTTTTGTGTAAATTTCCTCAGGATTATCATTGTCGCAAACATTGTTCCAATTGATACGAGACAAATAATTTTTTAATGTTCTTTCATTCAACTTAATTGAGAGAGGAACTTGATCACTTATCAAGTTTTTATTCTGCGAAACCACGTTAAGAGACCTTCCTATAAATTGAACGCATGTAAGCACCATATAGTGGTCAGATACTTTAGTAGTAAGGATAGCGGAGTTGCATGATGAGTATCTTCCGCGCAGGTAAATATGATCAATACAAGATGATACAAACCTACCTGACTTATACTCTTCGCGTGTACTTTTATTTATACATTTAATGAAGCCACATGCTGCCAACACGTCTTCATAAATTGCAGTGTTCCTGTCCAAAGTATCAAGCAAGTTTTAAAATTTAATCTCCTATTATGATCCCATTAGCACCAATGTTTTTTTCTAAAAACACAAACTATTCTTCAATAAATCTTAAGCGACTACAATTAGGAGGACGATACAGAGCTAACAAAAAAACACACACATCATTGAGGTAAATCGTACCGCATAGCGCTTCTGCATGCACAAAATCACGTTTATCTCAACAAATTTCACTGTTTTCCCTGACAAATACAAGTAACCACCACCAAGTTGCTTAACCTTTGCTTTGATATTTTGCTATACCCTTGCAAATTATATAAATTTACGTCACAATTAGAAATTTCACTTATAACTATAACATCGATTAACCCTATGACATCTTGCAAAATACAACACAACTCGTCCCAATGTTTATTTATAGATCGAATGTTTATGTGAATAATTTCGAGATGATTGACAAACCACGGTTCCCCCGCCCGCATACCCAAACCCCTAATGTCATCGATATAAGTACAGTCAATAGTATCACTGTTATCTAACTCTTCCCAAATCTCCATTCAGTTAGGCACACACTGCAAACAAACACACTAAGACACCACAGGCGGAATGTCAGTTTCACTCCTTATTAGTATGACGGGTGATTGTTCGTCTTCACGGAGGAAAACTTTGCCGCCCTTAGTCCAGGCAAACTTGTATCCCTGCTTTCTCTTGTTTTCGTGCTAACCAAAAACAAATGTTTGTTACTTAGTGAGATGTTCGTTGATGTAAACAATATTTTTCGACGTAGGGAACCCCCCAAATTTTTTAGCACTTTGTTTTTTTTTTTCTCTTTTTCTGGTCCCAAAATACCTCCCTTTCCCCGGCGCGAGTAGAACTTTTGGAAAATGGCGCAGGCTTTCCTCGGGTTGCATCTGTGCCCGAAGTCTATGACAATACCGATATGTCAGTGTTATATCACGCCTATCACGTCACAATAATTTTCATATTGAATACGTATCTTCCCTGGAGTAGTTATCAAAGAGACTGAAAACTAAAAAAAACTTCCAGTAAAAAGTTTGTTTTGGCACACTCACCTTTACAATACAACCATTTTTTTAATGCGGGCCCCAGATTTTTTTTTTTTTTTCTATTCTGTAACCGATTATTGTAAACTTTCAGGGGAAAACATCTATTATCAAAAATTGCTGATTAGTTTTCACCCCCAAAATTTGCATATTTAAGGCATGTTGGGCGAGTTCGCTTGCTAATGGGGTTTGCGTGTGCGAGAGTATTTTGCTTTAGGTGTAGTCCGTATACTAGTAGTATTTTCATATGTATTTTGTTTTTGTTGATTCAAATACACGTACAAGCCGGGGGGGGTGGGGGGAGAATCAGGGTGTCCTATCCCCCCCAAAATCAGAAGGGTTTATAATAATACTAAATAGCACTATGGCATACATAATAATATGTTGGTCCTACATATGGCCCAGATTTTGTAAACCGACAGTTTGTGGATTTTCCCAAAATTTTTTATAAATTTGAAAAAACGCTCTAAAAAACTATTAAAATGTCATATTTGCAATGTTAAAAATAAAAATTTGTTGTGATGCGCCCCAGATTCGAAAGCGGGAACATCCTACCCAGCCCCCCCCCCCCCAAGAATAAAAAACCCGGGCTAGAAAATAATAATTATTATAATAAATAATATATATATATTTTTTTTTATTTTGTTTCGTTGTTTTAAGTTGTTTTTTAAATAATAATTAATAATAATAATAAATAATACTAATAATAAAAATAATAATAATAAATATTATATTTTTTTTCTTTTCATTTTATTTCCAAAACCATTTTACTTTTTTTATCTAAATAAAACCCCCAAAAAGCCCATTAGGGGCTATCTGTGGAATAACAACTCAAATAAACTAAAACAAAAAAAACCCGTAGGGGAAAGGGAATCTTTATAAAAAAACATTAACAATCACAATATTAAATAAAAAAACGAAGTAGAATGCCCTTTACTTAAAATAAAATAAACAAAACAAACGCCAAGGTTTTTTAAGTTTCATAGGCATTTCAGAAACCGACAGAAATAAGCTAAAGATGATTACGAAAAAAGGATGAGCAAAAACGATTTAGGTAAGAGCACCAATTGAGACAACAAATGTTTTTTTTTTTTTGTTTAACCTCGGAAATTTTTGTTAATTTAAAAATTTGATCAGGAAATTTTATTAAAAACTCGGGGACTAAACACTCTAGGCGCCTTTGACCGTATTTTATTTCTTTAGGGAAACAAATTTTGTTTTTCCGACTACGTGCCATTTGTATTTTTCCCCCAAGAAAAACTATAATCATTTTTTAAAGTAATATTTTATTAACAGTTGGTACGTGAAAAGTCCCCTCAACTGGCAAATTGCAAAAGAGGTATGTCTCCCCATCGACAGAGTTTGACAATTGCGAGGGCTTATTCGCGTAAAAAACTTATTTTTAGAACTAGAATTTTATTTTAAAGGGCGTCCCGGAATACCCCCACGCTAGTAGACCATAAATTTTTAATAGATTCTGCAAGAGCGATATATACATACCAACACGAAAAATGGGAAAAAAGTATTAAAAAAAAACTTGCCGGGGCAGGCTCTTAGGCGTTACAGATAAATCAATATAAGTGCCCAGCTGAAATGTTAATCAATCACCAACCCCAAAAAATTTTCGAAGTCAACATTCTCGAGTTTAAAAACTACATGCACCGTCGTGGATCTGCCCTTTATTATGCAAAAATTCATTGGAATGAGTGATCACCCCGACCCCTCGGAGACAAACTCTATTTTGGGTGCACACAAATGAATTATTTTGTTTTTTTTGCATTTAAATTTTTTAAAACTCTATCATGAAAATCTTTAAGTAGGGTTTAATAAAATCTATTTGTAAATCAATTGTGCAAATTTCAAAGTTTTTATGAAAAATGAAACAATCAAAAAGTCATGGCATAAATAAAACTATCAATATTTAAAACTTTAACCAAATTTTAGTAGACCCGAAATAGAATTGGCCCAAAATAGAACCCCGAGAACTCTGAAATAACATCACGTTGTGGCTTAAAAAAATCACCAACCTTAACTCTTATTTTCCTATTTGTTAGTAATTTTTAAGCCCCAATTTAAAATTGGGCCCCGAATACCAATTCGCTCAAGACATATTAAAAGTTTAGCGTGATTTAATGTATCAAATGCCTTGCTAATATTATTATTATTAATAATAATAATAATAATAATAATAATAATAATAATAATAATAATAATAATAATAATAATAATAATAATTTTTTTTTTTTTTTTTTTTTTTTCTTATTAGCAATAAGTTTTCTTACAGAATTAATAATTACAATTTTATTCGATTGCCCACAAAGCTTTGATAAGCTTGTCTGTGGGTTATTCTTATGACAATTATTACATACTATTAAGTTACTGCTAGATACAGAATGCAGATTCCATGGCTCATTCCTACATAATGTTTAACAATATAAATTAAAAGACTTATTAAACAATTCAAATTTGAATAACAAAACACAAAAATAAAATGAACAGTTACTCATACAAAAAGAGCTCTGGAAAAAAAGGAAACGAAAAATAATGTAACAAATTCTACGTTAAATTGGACAAAAGAAACTCTTTAACTCTTATCTTGACTTGGCTCAACCTACCAATTCTTTTAATTTCGGCGGCAAGAGATAAAACTCTGCGGCACACTAACCTGCAGAGAATCGCTCCCCAAAATATTTTTTGCTGTCAAAGGAACTCTGTAGTCATTTGCGGCTTGCGCTCTGTATATATGGTATGGTCAATTTTAATTTTGTGTTCATTATTATAATAAAATTTAGTTGTTTAACTTATATATATACATAACATTTACGGGAAGCAAATCAGATATTTTGAATAACTCGTTTGACGAACAATGATCTGTTATATGATTGGGTAGAATTGTTTTTAATATATTTTTCTGTAAACTTTCTATTTGATTAATATACATATGAGAGGCATTTCCCCAGGCCAACAGTGCATACGAGATGATTGACTCAACCATTGCGATATAAACCATACGAAGTAAACTATATGGGAGAATATTTTTTAAATGGTACAGTTGTGCTGCGCACGTCGAATCCTGTTGCATAATCTACTAATATGTTTGTCCCAAGAAAAGCACTGATCAACTTCGATTCCAAATACACGTGACTGTACACCGACTCAATCACTTGATCACAGTTGCAATTTATGTCACGTGAGTTTTGATAACGTTATTATGCAAACACTGTACCGAGTGTGATATGACTTTAACAGCAACATTGTGTTCAAGATTTAAAGGAGTAGAAATGTGAACTATTTTGGTTTTTTTAGCATTAACAATCAAACCATCATCATGAGTCCATCTCAGTAAATTATTAAAATCCTCTTGCAAATACATTTCAGCAATTGAAATCCTCCTATGAATCGCAACTAATGCTGAGTCATCGGCAAAAAAAATATGCAAAACACTTCTTTAAGAATCGCATAATCGCATTAACATATACCAAGTATAACAATGGCCCTAGGATTGACCCTTGCGGCACCCTGATTTTATTATTTTAGCGGTGCTGAACACTTCACCTATTTTTACAAACTATTTTTCTATTTCTAGATAATTCTGAAACCATCGCAAAATTGGACCCCTCACACCGACATTTTCTAATGCCAATATAAATTTCTTGTGGTTGAGTGTGTCAAACGCTTTCGTGAAATCAATAAACATGCATACACATGCAAATTATCACTTAATTTAGAATTTACTAGATTTGAAAATTTTAATAAGAGGTCAGATGTACTTTTGCCCTTCTGAAAACCAAATTGGTTTTTGTTAATAATATTAAATTTCGTAAAGTAATCACTTATACAGCCAGACACATATTTTTCCATAATCTTATTGATCACAGACAACAAGGCAATTGGGCGATAATTGGAATAATCATAATGGCTTCCTTTTTTATAGACAGGCCTACAATTGATATCTTGAGCATATCTGGCACCACACCCTCTTTAATTGATAAATTTATTAACAAAGCAATTACTGGACTGATCTGATTCTTTATATTTTGCAAGTCTTTAACCTTATTCCATCAAAACCGGCACTTTTTTCCGGATTCATTGCTACGATGATTTCTTGCACTGTTGCCGCATCAATAGGAGGAATGTATACCGATTGCTTCTGCTGGTTAATTAAACTATTTTCTCCTGTATCATCTTTAACACAAGTCACGTCACAATTATGAATGATTTGCTCAACCTCTTCTACAAAAATATTTGCAAATTTGTTTACTATATTAATGGGACTCTCATTTTTGCCTAAATACTTTTTAATACTGCATCTACTGACTCTTTATTTTTCTTTCCTATAATTGTATTTATAGTTTGCCAAGTATCTTTTATATTTCCTTTATTTTTTTCCCAAAAGCTTACGGTAGTAATTCTGTTTTGCTATTTTTATCTTCTTATTCAATATATTACGAATGTTGTTGTACTCAGCCCTGTAAACCCCTTTCGCAAGGTTTATATTTTTACACTTTTTCCATTGATGGAAAAAAACGGTCTCTTTTTGATATCATATCTAATAACTCTGATGTCATCCACGATTTATTACCCCTTTTGCTATACGTTGCTCTTTAATACACGTAGCCCGTTCATACGCCTTTTTGAAATTTAAATACAACGAATTATACAATGTTTCACAGCTGTTAGCAGAAAGCAAGATATCCCAATTTATACTTTTAAGAATATGAAGAAGTTTATTTTCATTCATAATTGTGGCATAATTCTTACCCTCAGATTTAGTTTCATATTGAGATAAATTCAATGATGTCATTATTATGTAATGATCCGATACCTTTGAGGTAAAGATAGCTGACCTAATCTGAATATTAACCGCGCGTACATAAACGTGATCTATGCACGACCTTCTGAGTCTGCCCTCTACCATCTCCTCACGTGTTGCCCCAGAGATATACCTAGTAAACCGTTAGCGGCTAGACTTGTTAATAATAATTAATTAATAATAATAATAATAATAATAATAATAATTAATTAATAGTTTGTGGATCTTCACAATTTTTGGATGAGCAAAGCGAAGACTTCAATTTGTTTTTTTTTTTTTTGTTTTTTTTTCACTTACATTACCCCAAGAAAAATAGCTCGGGTGTTTTGTTTTTGTTAGTTTTTTTGTCTGTTCGCTCTCTACTCGGAAAACGGCATATGCGATCTTGATGAAACTTGGAGGAGACGTTCAAAATCTCTGAATTTAGAGCTGTATTGTTTTTGGGTACAATCTAAGAAATATTTCTCATAAATATCGTACTTTTACGATTTTTTTCGATTTTTAGTGTGATATTTTCGTGATATTTGGCAAACGGCTACTCCGATATTGATGGAACTTCATAGGAACGTTGAAAATCACTGAAATCATATATGTTATGATTTTAGTGACATTTGAAAAAATAATTCTTATAGAAATCGTACTTTTACGATTTTTTCTCCGGTTTTTAATTCAATATTTTCGTGATATTTGGGCCGATTTTGACCAAACGGGTAGGCTACTACGTTCATATTTTACATTGACATAAAGATTATGGTGATGTAGTGTCTCTTGAAATAAAAGTGAAAAAGTTATTCATTGAAATAAAGGTTTTAATATAAGCCTTTTACAGGTGTATAATGAAACAGTAATATCAGTAACTGTAGAAAAAGTAATGAGATTCCACTTAAAAGCGTAATTATTGGACAGAAATATTCTAAAAAAAGCTCATCCATCAACGTGACTGGAAAAGCGTTCACGAAGTGGCCTTGTATAAATTATAGCAAAAATGCTCTAAAAACTAGTAAAATGTCACTATTTGCAATGTTAAAAATCAAAATTTGTCTGTGACTGCCCCCAGATTCGCAATTGTCGGGAGACATCCTACCCAGACCCCCCCCCCCAACCCCAGAATCAAAATCCTGGCTACGATAATAATAATTATAATAATAATAATAATTATAAGAATTTATAGTGTATTGGGATGAGCAGGTTATAACAGACAAAACCATAGGACCACAACAAACCGGACATCATTTTATGCGATAATCTAACAGAATTACATATCTAATTGACATTGCGCTCCCCCTGAGTAAAAATATTGAGAACACCGAGACCACTAAGGTGGAAAATACTCAAAATTTAAGTCAAGAAATAACAAGAATTTGGAAAATGAAAACTGTTTACTGTCGTGCCTATCGTGATCTCAGCCACTGGAGTCATACCATCTTCCCTCTCTGCCAGCCTACAATGCCTGGGTCTGTCTCCAAATCTCTACATCAGCATGCAGAAAGCAGTCATCCTTCAAACGTGCCACATAGTCAGAAGATTTTTGCAGTAATCACTCTCTCTCTCTCTCTCTCTCTCTCTCTCTCTCTCTCTCTCTCTCTCTCTCTCTCTCTCTCTCTCTCTCTCTCTCTTTAAAAGATTTTGCCATACAATTGCTTGTTTTATAGATAGAAACTTTTATTGATTTTGTTATCACACTCATCTTTATTATTATTTTGTTAATTAGATTAATTTGTCTACAGTAATATGTGTACTATACTTAGTTTTCACGCTGTTATAATGTAAACTTTTGTTGGGCTTGGGCCTCACCCCGCCTTGTGTATACCAGGACGCAAATGTACCTGAGATTGTTTGAACAATAAAGAACCACTATAATAATAATAATAATAATAATAATAATAATAATATATATATATATTTTTTTTTTATTGAAATACATATCTCTTATACATTTTTTTATCAAACAAGTTCGGCTATCCACAAGCTGCACAGGACAGCTTATTTGTGGAACATGTTACATTAAAGAAAATCATGCATGTGAAATAATGATTTTTAACTAATTCAATATTTCAAAATTCAATAGTAATACATTAATTAGTAAAGTAACAGTAAGTAACAGTAAGCAGCGAATAATAATAATAATAATAATAATAATAATAATAATAATAATAATAATAATAATAATAATAATAATAATAATAATAATAAAATAATAATAATAATAATTATTATTATTATTATTATTATTATTATTATTATTATTATTATTATTAATATTATTATTATTATTATTATTATTATCGTAATAATAACGTGCAACGACGATACAGAAGTTAAATAGTTACCGTCTCGGTGGTCTAGTTGGCTAAGGCGTCCACCCGGAAAGTGGGAGACTCGGGTTCGAACCCCGATCGGGATGGATTTTTTAATTTCTGTATTGTATTAAATATTAATATTAATAACGTTTGATCCAATAGATTGATATATTTGATGAATTGATATTGAATTGATATTTGAAGTATGTAGGCTATGTATGTGCTACAAATAAGTAATAGTTCTGTAGTCCAAAGAGGACGTTCAAATCGGACATTTGAGTTGACGGATTCTAAATCCAGAACTCTTCTTAATTTGTTCAGACTAGTACAATCTGTTTGGACATGGTAGTTGAAAACTAATTTTTACGGTCATTGTAGTCCTATGCCATTCATAACACGACGAGAGACTTTGCTTTTACCTGGAACTGCAACCCGTAAACGGGTCAAGAGCTCCGCTTGGCACGCCTTTCTTCGGCTGCTCTTTTGTCTGTCTGGAAGGAACGTTCACCGTTCCTAATATTGGGACCCTTATTCTCGAAATTCGTGAAATTCCCACTCATGTGAGTGAACTCAACACACATTGCGATGTGTGAGTCACAAAACGCACCAAATGCTATTCTCGAGATAAAATTGAGAACGAATTCTCCCACTCACAAGGCTCTCACTGGGACCCTGCAACGAGGCTAGCCAATTTTGCCCCGCGAACCACTAACCAATATAATTCAAATAGGTTTAAAACAGCTGTTTCACCCGGCCAATAGCAACCCTCCCTTGGCTCGTCTAACGGGACACGCAGAGCGGTGGGGGTAGCAGTGATGTGATGCACTTGCTTGCTAGGAGTTGAGGCTACCCAAACGCATTATGTCTTAAAGCTGGCGAAATAACATGAATAAAGTGAAGTAAATACTAAGCTGTGTACACCCTGCATGCAAAATATTTAATTAAAATACTGTGTTGTCTACAGCTGTTATGGGTATGTTTTAATATCAAGTACATAACAAAATATTACGTGATGCATTTTATGGTTAGTGGCTTGTTTACATGCCGACTGTAGGAGCCTAGGGTAGGCTTGCGCGTAGGAAAATAGTTCAAAGTAGTTCAACATTTTATTATGTCTATGCCGTTATTGATGATACATTTCACTTAAAATTATATTCTAACCAATATTAAAGAAGTGTACGCATGCTATTTTATGATATATATTACGGCCCAATTGCTTTGTGAGAGATGTCACAAGGGTTTTGAAACGTGACAGTGACTTCGAGTGAGTGAGTGAATACACTCACAAAACCTGCTGCGAAATCGAGAGTCGAGAATAGCAACCCGCCGTCAGTGAGTGAACTCACATCACACGCCCATTTCACGCCGTGAAAAGCCAGTGAGAAAACTCGAGAATAGGGGTCCAGAGCGCGAACTCATAGACGTACATTAGTAAAACGCGCGAAAACTGTTTATATTGATTTATTGGTCTTCCATATTAATGAGAATATTGATACTTACTCTTGAAACTGGTAATAGTATAGAAAATATTGTGTGAGAAAACCACACATTTATCTCATGATCCGGTCCATTTTTATGAGAAATTAGCATATAGGCCAGTCCCATTTAAAATCGAATCAATGTATGCTAATTGTTTAGGCCGAGATGCCTAACCGAGATTTAAGTGGACTGTAATTAGTTTTTAATAGAGATAAGAGAGCAAGGAAGAACACTAGTGAATTAGTTTTATAGAGAATTTTAAAAGCAAGGAACATAAACCATTAGAGCAGCCCAGAGGAAGGTTAACATTGCATATTAATTTCCGTGAGTAGAAACAACCCGCGCCAACCGAGGCTCGAACCTGGACCCCTTGAAGAAAGAATTACAAAGCATGTCATTAAAACCATATCACCAACAGGACCTGTGAGAATCAGAGCGAGTTTCGGGTCAGCCAAGGTTGGAGCGTTGCAACTGTTATTTCACTTCACTAGACATGTAATAATACAGCACATATGTGTTATGCATCACAACTGCTGCTGTTAATTTTACAGCACAGTCATTGTTTGGTATGGTTTTTGAGAGTATATTAACAAGACCAGTGCAACTGTTACTTCACTTCACTTGACATTAAATAAACAGTACATAATGTAGAAATGCATCACACGGCATGCTGTTAATTTGACAACCACTGTCAATGTTTGGTGATGTTTGAGAATGTATTAACAGGACGCAGTACAACTGTTTATTTCACTTTCATGGAAATGTCAATATACATACATATATAATAGTAATGCCATCACACGCATGCTGTTATTTACAGCATGGTGAATGTTTGGTGATGTTTTGAGGAGTATATTACAGGGCCCATGCAACTGTTATTTCATTCACTGGAAATGTCAATATACGTACATAATTATAGTTTTTATGGCATCACCGGCCAACGCTGTAATTTACACCACCGTCAATGTTTGGTGTTTGTTTTGAGAAGTAATATGAACTGGAATCAGTGGCAACTTGTTACTTTCACTTCATTGGACATGTAAATAAACAGTACGTCATGTAGTTATGGCATCACACGGCATGCTGGTTAATTTACAGCACGGTAATGGGGGGTTTGACGCTGTTTTTAGGAGTTATATTTACATGACCAGTGGAGCTGTTATTTCGGTGTACTAGAGATGTAAATAAACAGTACGTCATTTAGAAAGCAGCCACACTGCATACTGTTAATTTACGGACGTGCCATGTTTTATGCGGTTAATTGATGTTTTTTGTTTTTACGTCTTATTGAATGCTGTTTAGATTAACAGCAAGTAGGAGTATATGTTCTTGAACTGATTGGTTTGATTTTGTAAAAGTTACAGCATTTTGTGCTGCGTTTCCGAAAACTACCTGCACAGGTGATGTCTTTACACGCGTCACTTAACTTAATGTTTTGTGCATGTAAATTTACATCCCGTTTTAAAACAGTGCAGTGAGCGGAAAGTCATGAATCTCTCGGAGAGTACGGGCAGCACCACGTAATTACGACCCACAGTCGAATACATGTGAGGCCGGAAGGCCACGACGAGCAAGAAAGGCGATCTAAAACAAGCCAGGAACGCTTCCGTGATAGATCGGAGACCACTCCAATGGACAGCCTTAGTAGCCATGCAAATGAAAAAGCATAGGTTCCCTTTGGATGATGGGTCGTTTCCGAGTACTCGTCTCACCAGAAAAAGGTCCCTGCATAATCAGTGCCGACGTTGAGAAAAGCGCGTGAAGGCTGAGCAAGAGATCGGAAGATCAGCCATGAGAGGCTGAACAGGTTTGGCGCGAAACTTGTAACACGTTAAGCAACGTCGAATACGTTGTCGGAGTAGACCTCGCAGAGACATAATCCAGTAGTGTTGCTGGATGAGGGCTTGAACGGTACGAGGACCAGAGTGCAATGAAATGCGATGAAACTCGTCACACAAGAGTGAGGAAAGATGCGCCTCTGTGGGGAGCAAGAGGGGGTGACAAGCTTCTTCAGAGAGCAAGGAGTTGTGTAACCTGCCGCCCACCCTGAGAAACCCGCGGGGGTCGATGAACGGCTTGAGAGTGGAGAGTCGAGAAGACACAGCGGTCTGGTTGACAAGACGTTTAAGCTCGTCAGCGTAGTAATGCTTCTGAGTGAGCCGCACAAACAAATTCATTGCGTCATCAAGCTCAGACGGAAGGAGCGGCCCGGTGGGCAACGGAAGGCTTGCGCGGCGGGCAAGAAGAATTCTTGAGAAACGCACCACATGGCCGAACACGCACTTCGCTTTCAAGAGAGTAGAAAAGCTTTGCAGCTTAACAAGCAAGGGGTCAACGACGGGGTCATGACTGATCAAGACAGTAGGGGACGGTTTGAGCTCGGGCACGTCGTGGGTGGGGTCGAACGAGGTGACTACGGAGGGCCACGTGGAAGGGGGAGAACGCATGAACGGGGACCCATTGAGCCACAAAGGGTGCCCTAACAGTTCTAAGGGGAGCAACCCCCGCGAAGCACAATCAGCTGGGTTCTCTTCAGAACGTACGTGCGTCAAACTGGTGGGAGAGTTGCTCACGAGAATTTCGACTTCCCGATCGGCGACGAAAGATTTGAGTTGGTACGGAGGGTCACGTTTCAGTCGACGCTCTGGACTATGAAAGTTCTGAAGAGCGACGTTGCGATTATAACCTGGCGTTTTACAATCAGGCTTGAAGGGGAGAGAAACCGAGTAGCGACCAGAGGTGTCGCGAGAGTGAGTATGAAGAAAATGCTCTTCAGAGAGCATATCCAGTGGGTCTGATGAGGTGGGTCGAGACACTTCTTCAGACTCGCAGAAAAGACAGAGCGTGCTCTCCAAAGGAGGGTTGGCGACCGTGAAAAAGGAACATGAGGGCTCAGAGGACGGTTTGATAGTGTTGACTGGTCCTAGCAACACCCATCCGAAGACCGTATTGAGTGCGGCTGGCCTACTACCACGGACTGAATCACCATTCTTGCATAGAATGTCTGAGTAGAGGTCTGCGCCGATGAGGAAATCAATAGCGCCAGGCACATTGAAACGATCGTCCGCAAGATCAAGATCACGATAACGTTCTAAGACGTCAATGGACACCGAAGACGTAGGCAGATTGCCGGCAATAGAGGAGAGAACGTGTGCATTAACATCGATATACGTTTGAGTAGAGCGATGGGGTGCGACTCTACAACGTACAGTCCCGAGGACACGAGTGGATGTGCATCCAACACCTGAGAGTTGTGAAGTGGCAGGTTGGATCTTCATACCTAACCTTTGCACTAGCGAGTTAGTGATGGCCGAGATCTGTGACCCAGAGTCTATTACCGCACGGAAAGGTTGCAAAATCCCATTAGCATCGCTGATGAGCGCGCGAATCGTGCCCAACAGGACAGTTTGATGCGTGGGATTCGAAGCCCGGACTTGACATGAGAGAGCTTGAGGCGGCTGCTGACTTGGGCCTGAGGTGTGATTCACTTCCTCAACAGAGGAGGGGGTGGAGTCCGTGTGAATCAATGAATGGTGTTTGTTGCTACGGCACACAGAACACGAACTTTTAGACGCACATTGAGAACGCATGTGCGCCCCCATGCAATTAAAACAACGTTTCAATCGTCGCAGAGTGTGTGTGTGTAGCGTTCATTGACAGCTTGACCTCGAAAAACATCGCACTGATACAAAGTGTGTGATGACTTGCAGAGAGGGCACGCAAAAGGAGAGGAGACCACATTAGCGCGAGATGAGTCATGACTAATGTGTCTCGTACTAGAGTTCGAAACAGGTGCGGACGATACTAGAAAAGAATTAACCTTCTTAGAGGGATGAGAACTCTTCGGTGACATAGTCGAATTTTTGCTGACAGCACAAAGCTCCATAGTGCGAGACTGTTGTTCCAAAAAATCGATTAACGATTTATAATCAGGAGCTGAGTTAGAACAATGCTTAGTTTCGAAAGCTTTCCGAGAAGAGGAATCGAGATTGGCTAACGATAAACATAGCAGCAGAAAATCGCCTAAATCCATAATATCTAGTGCTTTCAAAGCTTCAACCGAATTTCGATGGACTTTGAGGAAGCTTTGAAGTCCTTCTTAGGACGAAGTCTTGAGAGGAACAAATTCAAGTATCTTCTGAACATAGACGCTGCCTAGAAGTCTCTTGTTCTGATAACGTGAGATAAGAGCATTTAATGCCAGAGGATAGCTTTCCTCACAGATTTGAAACTCGGAGATAATAGCTAGAGCTTGTTCGGACAACGAGGATTTGAGGTAATGCAACTTCTGCACATTACCTAACGATGTGTTTTCGTCATCAGAGACTTGAACAGGGAGTAGAACTCGGGCCATTTGCAAATGTCACCCGCGAACTTGGGGAGGTCAATGACCGGCAGAGAGATGTGAGATTTCACAGAGATGGGGGCAGCCCCGGATTGAGTCACACTGACGGGCTGAGTCAACTTGACAGCCGCGAGGAACCTAGCTTTTGCAGCATAGAGAACAGTCTCAAAACTGTCTTGGACCTTGTCGATTTCGGTGGGTCTCGCCGTGTCTTTAAGCTGCGTGTTAATATCCGAAATTGACATTTGGATGTCTTGAAAATCAGACTCCAACGCAGAGAGCTTGTCGAACCGAGGCCTACACGAATCGACATCAACGGGTTTGATTTTAGAGAACGCGTCGTGTGTTCTCTGAACGCTTGCAAAGACAAATTCACGACGAGCTACCAAACGTTTCTGTTGTGCTTGTAACTCTTCCATGGTGAACGATAGGTACAAGTACCAAACGGAGAACCAACGACAAAAAACACGGAAGAGAACAATTCAAAACAGTGAGCACGGTTTATTAAATAAACACACGAGACAATAATAAACCAAGCAATGACGTGAACACAAGGAGAGAAATAGCAGTTACGTAAATTGACACGTCATTGCAAACAGTGTATGAGCGAAAACGATGCGTGTATAAAATCACGCGAGACGAGAGCATAAACACAAGAAAAATCACTAATATAATATGTGCTTTAGAGCCAGAGAAAAAACACATACAAGAAAGAAATCGAGAAACAATTATGCAAAGAAAATCAGACGTCGAATGCCTGAGAACGAACCAACGATATCCAGCGAGAGATATCGTGACGCCAGAGAACGTGAACAAAAGCACGAGATATACAAAAAATACACAGCAACTTTAGCGAATAAGTACAAGACAATGAGAAGACAAATGAAGAAAATCCGAAATGAAAGAAGCAAAGTTTTCATCCGGTTCGGACGGACCAATTTGTTTAGGCCGAGATGCCAAACCGAGATTTAAGTGGACTGTAATTAGTTTTTAATAGAGATAAGAGAGCAAGGAAGAACACAGGAAATAAAATGCAGAAGAGAACTTACATATGATTGTGCAGAATACTTCCTGCATGGACTGGTTGCCCCCGACGTCGTGAGGTTCGGATGTTGTTGAACTTTCTTGCGTCGCGACGTCAGTGTGTCAGACGTCGAGGGGGATAGGAAAGGTTTAATAGAGCTGGCCAGTTGAAGAATAAAGAAGAGAGAAATAAAGAAATAGCAAACCGTAGCGTTTGATAATGTCACAAAACAGGCGAAGTCACTGCAAACACAGTGCAGAGTACGAGAGCGTAAGAAAACTGGAATTGCCCAAATATGGGCGAGAGAGATAACAGAGAGCGACCTTTCAGAACGACAGACCGTCGTGGACTAACCTAGAGAAGAATGATATGCGAGTACAAACGGAAGATAAACAGAAAACGAACGTGATTGGTTGACCAAATCACATGACAAAACCGGGCAAAAGCACTCGAGTAAAAACAAAATGAAAAGATGAAGATACAAATACAATGAAAATAGCACTAAACAAAGCGACGAAAATACAAAAAATAATCGGCGCGAACACTAATTGTAAAAATAGTATGACAAATTTCAATCCTTCATCTGTTTCGCAAAGTAATTTGAAAGATTTTAGACAACAGGAAAGTGCTTTTAAAAAAATATTTATTAGACCTCTGCACATACAGAGCGCTATGGGGATATCCAGCCTTAATTTAATAAATAAATAAAAAATAAAAAAGCCAAGCTCTCCTTCCAAAGTCTTCGACTGTGAATGCTGTGACATATAGAAGTTGAGCCAAGCATTTCATTCTTTCTCCCTAGTTTTGCATTGAAAAGAAGTAAGATCATTTCGCCTGTTGACGAGCGCCAAGCCAACCATTTTCGTGGTAAAAAAAGTAAATATTTTAAACTCAAAATCATAAAAAATTGCTTGGCCAATGACTTTTTAGAGTGCTCGTAATGAACCAAATTCAATGGCCAAGCATTTTTTTTTAGTTCAAAATTTTTACTTTTTTACCACGAAAATGGTTGGCTTGGCGCTCGTCAACAGGCGAAATGATCTTACTTCAATACGAAACTAGGGAGAAAGAATGAAAAGCTTGGCTCAACTTCTATATGTAACAGCATTCACAGTCGAAGACTCTTGAAGGAGAGCTTGGCTGCCGGTATTTTTTTTGACTATTTTTGTATTTGTGGGAGATATTTACTTACTACAATCGATTCCTACTTACGTCAACTTACTTCAATCCATATCTGAACAGAAGAATGCATGCAGGTTCGCGTTCGGTGGTTCCTTCCTCGTAAGTTTTATTTTTCCCTGATTTGCTATCCTCATATTCGTTTGAGTGGGGTTGTCTAATAAATCAGTATTTTCTTTTCGTTTTTTGTTTTTTTCTTTCCTTTTCTTTTTCCTTTTTTCCCTTGTTTTTTCTTTTTATATTTTGGTTCATTAGCTTAATTAATTTCATTTAATACCCATTTTGAATATGTTACCAAAATTGTATTATAATGCATTGTTGTTGTAATATTAATTACTATTTCAAACTTTACTAACTTTTAGTTCATTGTTATTTATTGTTCATTTTGCTTAAATATTCACATGTTTAAAATGGTACGGCTTAACCCGAATGTTGCTAAGTCAGAGTAGACCTGACAAGGAAATGCATGAAATAACATTAACCCGGCCATATTGCAATTAAAAATTAATTTGTGTTTTGTTTCTGAACTTGTCTTGCCTGTATAGAATCTTGCGCTGGTAGTCCCGAGGTCTATCTGTGAATTTTAGCCTTAACCTAGGACAAAATGCAACATAAGCGAATTGGGTTTCAATGGATTAAGAAAAACACATTATCAGCCACAAAAAATCCCCATCAATCCGCTTAGGGTGGGTGGGGGCGCTGGTCGAGATTGGCCCACCTCACACAAATGCGCACGCTCATGTGTTGTAGACGATTGCAGCTGAAAAGGTTGGATATATCATTACCAAATTTTGCATATATGTTAATAAATGTGAGTTCCTTTACATTGATATCCACATTTGGTTGAGAAGAATTAGCCTTAAAAACTCAATGCGATAAGTAGACCTATGTCCAAAACGTGAAAAATAAAAAAACCTGATGATGGCGTGTGAAATCAAGTAGAAACGTCGGTCATATGACAATAAACGTCATGTGTTGTATGAATGTTGCCTGTTCATGCGTAGATTTGGAGAGTGTCCGCGAATTAACAGGGTGAGTGCAGGAGAGTTGTTAAAGAGTAAAGACATGTTCTATCCAACCATGGATTTACACACGTCACATGGTGTAACGCTGTACATATTATAAAAGTTTAGGTGATCCACAGTCTTGACTCAGTTAACTTAGAAGTTATTACCCGACATCCTATAAAAACCGTTGTATTGTATTGTATTGTAGTATATTTTTTGCAATTTTACATAAAAATATTCAAAACTTTAATTTATATTTTAATTAAGTACTTTTATTTATCGTCTATCCTAATCAGTTATAAGAACGGATTGAATTGAAATAAATAATAATAAATACAAATAAAGACAAAATAATGAATAGTTTATAAACAAAGTTTGAAAAAGTAATGTTACAAAAACAACTTTTTTTAAATGGAAATCAATCCAGAAATTACAAAATCCATCCCTGCGGGGTATCGAACCCTGGTCTCCCGATTGCCGGTCGATAGCTTAGGGGTAAAGCACTCGACAGGCAATCTGGAGACCGGGGTTCAATACCCCAGTCGGATAAATAGCTCAGGTGTTTTTAAATGTTTTTTTGTCGGTTTGTTCGCTCTGTACAGGGAAAACGGCATATATGCGATCTTGATGAAAATTGGAGGGGATTGGGGGGGGGGGGATTGGAGGGGAGGTAAGGCTAGTTTTTGTCTCCCTTGTCAGGTCTACATGTACGACTTGGCAGTTACATTGGTTACATCACAGTTGGTGGTTGGTGGCGTTACATTGCAAAATGTAAATCAATGAGCATTTAAAAATATGTATTGACACAACTAACAATAATAATCAATATAAATTATAACTTGTAATATTGTTAATATGATCAAAGAAAAAACACTAGAGATTTCTATGCACAAAGAAAGGGGGGAGCTGGTAATTTAAGATGTTCATTAGTTATGTGAAAATAGAACAAAGCATACTTGTTAAAAATACCATGAGAGTTTACTTGCATCTACAAAAAATAGAACAATAATCAAATTTGCATGTATGACCTCACAACAATATCAAATTGTAACTGGCAGGATACACGATAATACTGCAAAGCTCTACGATCAGTGGCTCAAGAGAACAAAGTCCACCTTGTCTGTGGCAACAGTGTAAGCAAACTGGCAACATAGTTGCTCAAAGTATATCACCTATCAAGGACTTCGGATAATCGAATATACGCGTAAAGTGCATACACACCAGAGGAACAAAGAAAGAAAGAAAAATAATATCTTTTATGAAAGAGAAAAAACTGATTTATTAGACGATCCTAACTGATTTATTAGACGATGTAAATAAATAAATAAATAAATAAATTGTATTTAGAGTCTACCCACTCAGTTATATAACTGATTTTTTTATTTTTTTATTTTTTATTATGCAATTTAAGAATTTGGAGACTTAACAATTTTCTTTTTCACAGTAAAAAGCGAGAAGTAGTACCTGATCTGGCAGCAATGCTTTGGCACAGCTTTGGAACAATTGCTGCACTGCTGCAAGAGATTGGTAAGTTGTGTGCTTGCTTGATATTGATATGATGATATGATAAATTTTGTTGTGGAACATAATTCATAAAACATTAAAACCACGTAAAAAAATGTTTGGCATATCAGGACTAAAAATGAATTGGTAAAAATATTGGTTGCCCTTGGTCTTAGTGCATGCAGGGTAGGCTGTATGCCAGCCTACATTGTTTAGGTATGTAAGTCATTTAAACTAAGGAGACTCACAATAAAAAAAAAACTATTTTGTTAGAATTGCTATACAAAAATGCAAAATGCATAAAATTTGATTTTTTAAATGTTGTATGAGTATCAAGTATGTTTTTGAAAACTAAAAATTAGGGAAGTTTTAGCTCAAACTAGCAAAAATGCCATATTTTAGTTTTAATATCATATTTAAGCATTCATGGTCAAAAATAAAATTGTTCAGTTACATTCCAAACTTACCCATTAAATGTAAAAAATATAATTTTGCCATTTATATACTATGTCATTTACTTCATGAGGTTTGGGACTGTACATATTGTTTTATTTCATCCCTTTATTTAATTTGTTACAGTTAACATCTACCCGGCCATCAATCCGGCCACTCTCACAGCCCACCAGTCGAATCGCGTGTGCAATGCATTGGCTCTATTGCAGTGCGTTGCTTCCCACCCCGAAACACGCTCTGCATTCCTTCAAGCGCATGTACCTTTGTTCCTCTACCCATTCCTGCATACGGTCAGCAAGACACGCCCATTCGAGTACTTGAGGCTAACGAGCCTGGGTGTGATTGGTGCTCTTGTTAAGGTAGGTGTAGGAATATAGATCACATCATTTTCAACTCGCACACTCACCTTACTAATTATTACTAATGTCTCTACAAGTTTATCTGACCGTGAGATGCTAGTAGGTAACAGAGATCTCCAGAACCCGGATCCACAAAGAGGAGTTAACCAAAAACGGAGTTAATTTTAGGAGTAAGCCGAGCTTTACTCCCACTTCAGTATACACAAAAGAGAGTTAGGCGTTCCCGGAGTTTTTTACTCCAAAATTTTACTTGACTTTTATTTTATTTATTTTCATTACACGTCATTGCCGCGATCATATTATGTTTATGTGAAGACTACGTGTCTTATCTAAACTGTCAGTTTGCAATGACAATAGGTTTGTTTGGTTTACCTAGTGTAGTGTAGACTTGTGTAGTGTAGGTGTAGGCCTTGAAATCAAATTACACTACACTTTACCCAGGATAACCAAACGTTTTTTAAGCTACACTCTACACTACATTCGCTCACATCGAACTGTCAAACTTAAAAACATAATAAAACAACAAACAGTACTGTTGAAGGCACTAAATGAGTCATATTGATAGAAATCTGATCTGAACGATGAAAAGCTATTTGGAATATAAACTTCAATAGTGCTTATCCTAATTGAGGTTAGAGTACCCTATGCATTTGCCCTCATCACAAAACATAGTGTCACATAAATAAAATACTCCGAATCAGTTTCTAATACGTAATTATAGACTATTAATTGATTTTAAGAGTTATATCGGATTGTCAATGAAAGAATGTGTCATTCATCATGTTTAAGGCTATTCCACCGCGTTTTTCTATTTTCCAAAATATGCTACTAAGTTAAAATATAGTGAATGGCTTTGAAACATGGCTATTTTAGAAAATCAAAATATTTTTTCCAAATTTTTCTGATCCGGTACACGGCCAATATAGCCACCTCAAAATAATTTCAAACTTCAATTCGCCAGGGCACATCGGTAAAATAAATCGGTAAAAAATACCGCCAAACGAAAAAATTCGCTGGAAAGACAATTGTTAAAATAAATCTGTTTTCTCTCAGTCAGTCCAAAGAAAAACAGTTGAAAATTAATGTCACAAAAGCACAACACCCTACGTTGAATGGTGTGCCCTGGCGAATTGAAGTTTGAAATTATTTTGAGGTGGCTATATTGGCCGTGTACCGGATCAGAAAAATTTGGAAAAAATATTTTTGATTTTCTAAAATAGCCATGTTTCAAAGCCATTCACTATATTTTGACTTAGTAGCATATTTTGGAAAATAGAAATACCGGGTGGAATAGCCTTAAAGCTGTTTCTCTTCAAATGTTGCGCCTAAATTTCTACACCTACACTCTACACGACCTCCTAGAGCTTGTGTGGAAATGCTACACTTAACACTACACGAACTCAAACCAAACGGCTACACTTTACACTACACTTAATACAAAAACGCTTTTTAGACATTTTGAGCCTACACTAGTGTAAAGTGTAAGTTCGTGTAGCAAACCAAACAAACCTAATGCTATTGATTTGAATCTGACGTCTACGCGTCATATTGCCGCGATCATCTGTTTATGTGAAGACCACGTGTTTTATCTGAACTGTCAGTTTTCAATGTCAATGTTATTGTTTTGAATCTGACGTCTACGCGTCATATTGCCGCGATCATCTGTTTATGGAAGACTACGTGTTTTATCTGAACTGTCAGTTTTCAATGTCAAGAATTTTTGAATTGAGTCTACGCGTCATATTCCGCGATCATCGTTTATGTGAAGACTACGTGTTTTATTGAATTTTATTTTTCAATGTCAAGTTTTTGTTTGAACACGTCTACGCGTCAGTGCCGCGATCTACTGTTTTAAAGACTAGGGTTTTTTATCTGAACTGTAGTTTCAATGCAAGTTATTTTTTTAAATTGACGTTCGCGTCATATTGCCGCATCTTTGTTTATGTGAAGACACGTTTTTTTTTATCTGAAAACTGTCTTTTTTTCAATTTTCAAGTATTTTTTTGAATTTAAAATCTACGCGTAAATTTGCCGCGATCACTGTTTAGGGAAAAAGACAGTTTTATTTTGAATGTAGTTTCATGTAAAGGTTATTGTTTGAATCTGACGTCTACGCGTCATGCCGCGATTCTGTTTATGTGAAGCCCCAACTTTGTTTTTCTAAACTGTTATTTTTTCAATGTAAATTTATTGTTTAAATCTGAACGTCTACGCGTCAAAAGCCCATCATCTGTTTATGGAAGACACGTGTTTTACAAACTTTTAGTTTTCAATGCAATGTATTTTTGAATCTGACTCACCGTCATTTTCCGGATCATTGTTTTGCGAAGACCAGGGTTTTTTATTAAACCTGCAGTTTTCAATGTCAATTTTAAAATGTTTTGAATCTACTCCCCCCAATTGCCGCGATCATTGTTTGTGGAAAACCCGTGTTTTATCTGAACTGCATTTTTTCAAGTCAATGTTATTGTTTTGAATCTGAGTCTCCGTCATCCCCGCGATCATTTTTATGTGAAGACAGGTTATATCTGAACTGTCAGATTTAAATGTCAATGTTATTGTTTTGAATCTGATTTTACGCGTCATTTTGCCGGATCATCTTTTTATTGAAGCAGTGTTTACAAAACTGTGTTTTCAAGTAATGTTATTTTTTTAATCTGACCCCGCGTTTTGCCGGATATCTGTTTATTGAAGACCACGTTTTTTATCTGAACTGTAGTTTTAAATGTCAATGTTATTGTTTTGAATTGCCCTTTTGCGCAATTGCCGCGATATCTTTTTATAAAGACCGGGGTTTTTATCGAACTGTCAGTTTAATGCAATGTTTTTTTTGAATCTGAGTCTACGCGTAAATTTCCGCATCATCTGTTTATGTAAGACCAGTGTTTTATCTGAATAGTTTTCAATGTCATATTTTGAATCGAGTCTACGGTCATTTGCCGCAATCATCTTTTTTATGTAAAGACCACGTGTTTTTCTAACTTTTTAGTTTTCAATGTCAATGTTATTTTTTTTGAACTGACGTCTACCTCATATTGCCGCATCATCTGTTTAGTGAAGACTACGGATTTCGAACTGTATTTTTAAAGTCAAGGTTATTGTTTTGAATCTGCGTCCATTTTTCATATTGCCGCTTTCACTGTTTTTAAAAAATACGTGTTTATTGAACTTTTAGTTTCAATTCAATGGTTATGTTTTGAATCTGACGTCTACGGTCATTTTGCCGCATCATCTGTTTATGTGAAGACTAGTTTTTTTATCTGAACTGTTAGTTTTCAATGTAAAATGTTATTGTTTTAAATTTGGTTAGCTAAATTTCCCCGCGTTTACTTTTTATGTGAAGCTACGTTTTATCTGAATTTTATTTTCAATTAAAATGTTATTGTTTTGAATATCGACTTTTACGCGTCATATTGCCGCGATCATCTGTTTAGTAAAGACTACTTTTTATCTGAACGTTGTTTTCAATGTAAATGTTGTTTTGAATCCGACGTCTAGCGTCATGCCGCGATCTCTGTTTTTAAAACCCACGTTTTTACTGAACTGTTAGTTTTCAATGTCAATGTTTTTGTTTTAAATTCCGAGTTACGCGTCAGTCCCCGCGATCACTTTTTTTTAAGACACTGTTTTATTGAACTGTTATTTTTCAATGTAAATGTTATGTTTTGAATCCTCACGCGTCATGCCGCGATCTCGTTTATGTGAAGACAAGGTTTTATCGAATGTTTTTTTAAATGTCAATGTTTTTTGTTTTGAATCGACTTTAGCGTCCATTCCCCCGTCACTTTTTATGTGAAGCTAGTTTTTATCTGAACTGTTATTTTTTCAATGTCAATTTTATTGTTTTAAACGCGTCTACGCGTCAGGCCGCGATCTATGTTTTTTTTCTTTTTTCTTTATTTTGGGTTTTTTTGAAGCCCCAAAATTTAAAAGACTACGTGTTTTATTAAAACTGTTAGTTTTCAATGTAAATGTTTTTTTTTAAATCTGACGTCTACGCGTCAGTCCGCGATCTATTTTTATGTGAAGATACGTTTTTTTATCTAAAACTGTTATTTTTCAATGTCCAATGTTATTGTTTGAATCTAAACGTCTACCCCTCAGTCCCCGGATCTACTGTTTATGTGAAGACCACGTGTTTTATCTGAACTGTCAGTTTTCTATGTAAAGTGATTGTTTTGAATTTGAATCTCGCGTATTTTGCCGCGATATCTGTTTATGAAAGACTACGTGTTATATCTAAACTGTCAGTTTTCAATGTCAATGTTATTGTTTTGAATCTGACGTCTACGCTCATAATCCCCATCATTTTTATGTGAAGACTACGGTTTTATCTGAACTGTAGTTTTCAATGCAAGTTAAGTTTTGAATCTGACACTAGCGTCATATTGCCGCGATCATCTTTTTGTGCAAAGACCACGTGTTTATCTGAACTGTCGATTTCATGTCAATGTTATTTTTTTTAAATCTGACGTCTACCGTCTTTTGCCGCGTTTCGGTTTATGGAAAAAATAGTGTTATATCTGAACTGTGATTTCAATGTCATGTTTTTTTTTGAATTGACGTTACGCTTTCTATGCCGCGATCACTGTTTATGTAAAGCAAAGGGTTCTTTTAACTTCGTTTTCATTCAATGTTTTTTTAATCGACATCTACGGTCTATTGCCGAGATCATTGTTTATGTGAAGACCCGGGTTTTTTATCGAACTGTTATTTTAAATTTCAATTTTATTGTTTTGAACCCTGAGTCTTTGCGTCATATTGCCGCGATCATCTTTTTATAGAAGACCAGGTTTTATTGAATTCAGTTTTTCAATGTCAAGGTTTTTGTTTTGAATCTGACACTACGCGTCATATTGCCGCGATTATTGTTTTGCGAAGACCACACGTGTTTTACTGAACGTCATTTGTAATGACAATTTTTTTTTGAATCTGACCTCTACCGCCCGTGCCGCGATCATCTGTTTATGTGAAGCCAGTTCTTATCTGAACGTCAGTTTTCTTTGCAATGTATTTTTTTGAATTGATGTTAGCGTCATATTGCCGCGATCATCTGTTTTGTAAAGACCACGTGTTTTATCTAAACCCCGTCATTTTTCAATGCAATATTTTTTGGGAATCTGAGTCAGCGTCGTGCCGCAACATCTGTTTATGTAAAGCCACGGTCTTATCGAACGTCAGTTTAAATGTCAAGTTATGTTTTGAATCTGACGTTTTTGCGTCATATTGCCGCGATCATTGTTTATGTGAAGACCACGTTTTTTTATTAATGTAGTTTTCAATGTCAAGTTTTTGTTTTGAATCTGACGACTACGCGTCATATTCCCGAATCATCTGTTTTGTATAGACCCGTGTTTTATCTGAACGCCAGTTTTCAATGTTTTGTTATTTTTTGAATCTGAAATTTTACGGTCATATTGCCGCGTTTTATTTTTTTAAATGCGAAGACCAAATGTTTTATCTAAACTGTCTTTTTTTAATGTCAATGTTATTGTTTTAAATCTGACGTCTAACGTCATTTTTTGCAGCAAAATCATCTGTTTTTGTGAAGACTACGTTTTTATCTGAACTGTTAGTTTTCAAGCAATGTTATTGTTTTGAATCTGACGTCTAGCGTCATTTTGCCGCGACATTGTTTATTGAAGAACGTTTTTTTATTGAACTGTTATTTTTCAATGTAAAATGTTATTGTTTTGAATCTGACGGCCACGCTATATTGCCGCGATCATTGTTTATGGAACTACGTGTCATATCTGAACTGTCAGTTTTTCAATGTCAATTTATTGTTTTGAATCCGACGTTACGCGTCAGTCCCGCATCTACGTTTATGTGAAGACACGTGTTTTTATCTGAACTTTTTAGTTTTAAATGTCAATTTTTTGTTTTGATCTGACGTCTAGCGTATATTGCCGCGATCATCTTTTTATTGAAGACTCGTGTCATATTTTGAACTTCATTTTCAATGTCAATGTTTTTGTTTTAAACCGACGTCTACGCGTCAGTCCGCGATCTACGTTTATGTGAAGACTACGGTTTTATCTAAACTGTTGTTTTCAATGTCAATGTTATTTTTTAATTGAGTCTCGCGTCATATTCCCGATTACTTTTTATGGAAGACTACTTTTTTTTATCGAACTGTTAGTTTTAATGTCAATGTTATTTTTTTGAATCCGACGTCTACCGTCAGTGCCGCGATCTACTTTTTGAAGACACTTTTTTTTATCTGAATTTAGTTTTCAATGTCAATTTTATTGTTTTGAAATTGACGTTACGGTCATATGCCGCGATCATCGTTTATGCGAAGACCACGTGTTTTTCTGAACTGTCATTTTCAAGAAATGTTTTGTTTTAAACTGACATCTACGCTCATATTGCCGCGATCATTTTTTTATGCAAAAAGACCCGTTTTTATCTAAAACTGTCAATTTAAATGTCAATGTTATGGTTTTTGAATCTGACGTCTACGCGTCTCCCGCATCTATTTGTTTTGGGAGACCACGGTTATATCTAAACTTTAGTTTTCAATGTCAATGTTTTGTTTTTGAATTGAGTCTACGCGTCATAATGCCGCGATCACTGTTATGTGAAGACTAGGGTTTTTTATCTAAACTGTTTTTTTTCAATGCAATGTTATTGTTTTGAATCGAAGCCTACCGGTATTTTTGCCGGATCATCTGTTTATGCGAAGACCACGTGTTTTATCTGAACGTCAGTTTTAAAGTCAAGTTAATGTTTTGAACTGACAACCCTACGCGTCATATTGCCGCGATCTCTGTTTTGTGCGAAGACCAGTGTTTTATCTAACTGTCAGTTTTCAATGTCAATGTTTTTGGGTTTGAATCTGACGTCCTCGGTCAGTGCCGCGATCATCTTTTTATGTAAAGACTACTGTTATATCTGAACTTCAATTTAAATGCAATTTTATTGTTTTGAATCTGAGTCTACACGTATATTGCCGCGATCATCTGTTTATGGAAACTACGTGTTAATCGAATGTCAGATTTCAATGTAAATGTTATTTTTTTGAATCTGACGCTACGCTATATTCCCCGGGGGATCATCGTTATGTAAGACTCGTGTTTTATCTGACTGTCAGTTTTCAATGTCAATGTTATTGTTTTGAATCTGACATCCGCGTCTATTGCCGCGTTATCTTTTTATGCAAAACCCCCCCACACTTGTCTTACTGAACTGCAGTTTGTAATGACAATGTTTTATTTTGAATCTGACGTCCGCTCTCCGCGATATCTGTTTATGTGAAGCCCACGTGTCTTATCTGAACGTCATTTTTTCATTGTCAATGTTTTTGTTTTAAATTGATGTCTACGCGTATTTGCCGGATCATCTGTTTATGTAAAGCCCACGGGTCTTATCTAAAATGTCAGTTTTCAATGTAAATGTTATTGTTTTGAATCTGACGACTAGCGCATTTTGCCGAATCATCGTTTTTGTATAGACCACGTTTTTATCTAAAACTGCATTTTCAAGTTTTTGTTTTTGATTTGAATCTGAAATCTACGCGTCAAATTGCCGCTTTATTTTTTTTAAATGCGAAGCCCACGTTTTTATCTGAACTGTCAGTTTCAATGTAAATGTTATGTTTTGAATCTGACGTCTACGCGTCGTGCCGCGATCATCGTTTTGTAAAAAATAGGTGTCTTATCTGAACTGTCAGTTTTCAAGTCAATGTTATTTTTTTAAATCTGACGTCTATAAAAAAAAAAACACCGTCTGGAATGGGGAGATCCGTGGTTCGATTCCCGGGGGGGAGATTTTTTTTTTTTCTGAATTGTAGTAAAAATAACAATTACACCTCGGGAGTGTTTCCCGACAAAACAAATCGAGAAATAAACCCCGCTAAAATGCGTAAAGGTAATGACAAAATTTATGTTGGTGGTCTTTTTCAAAGGAAGCAGATTTTTGTTGCAGTACGTTCATCCTTTTAGATGTTTTTGCAACTACAATTCAGGAATAAATGTATTTGCCTGATGGTCTAGTGGTTAAGACCCCTGTCGGGAAAAGCAAGAGATCCGGGGTTCGATTCCGGTTGGGCGGATTTTTTTTAATTTCTGAATTTGTAAATAATAACAAAAAACACTTTGGCAAATTTAGAAAAATTTTCCGAAAGAAACTTCGGTTTCGACGCCTCCGTCTCGGTCTTCGACTACTTCGTCTGTTGGCGAATGGACGTCATCACCTTCTGAAACATAGTTCTTGGATAGGAGAAGGACCAGGTTTGTTGATCTCTTGGTCAGCATACTCCTTCCTCCATCTGGGAATCTCGCTCTCAATTTCTTCTTTCTGAATCCTCTTCCTTTGGACCGCTCCCATCTGGATCGTCTTCTGTTCTTCCAATTTTCTAAGGCCTCAATTGTGACATATGGGCAGTGGACGCATAGAAGTCGCCTGATGTCTTCGGTGCTAGTTGCCGTTGGGTAACTCGGTAAGTGTCCGATTGTAGTACTTCGGTTATAACGAGTGTCCCTCGGAACCTTGGCTGCGTTTTTGTAGATTCGCCTGTATGGCTTGGGCTTCGCTTCATGTTCTTCATCTCCATGTTGAATCATCAACACTTCGTCGTCCATGTCCACATTGAGTCGCGAGTCGACGATCTCCTGCATGGTGTCTGTATCCTCTTGGACAGGCTCCCTGCGTAACGCATCATCATGAATTATTTTATCGCCTGGTTTATGACGAAATTCGCGTATGTCGTACTCTTGAATCATTTTTGCCCATCTGGCAATCTGGGGATTTTTGTTTTGTTCGCTTTGGATAAACCCATGTTTGGCAGTCTGTCACAAGGTAAATTTCGATGCCAATCAGAAACCGAACGGGTCTGTCAATCGTCCAAACTACCCCATCAGTTCAGTTTCGATGAATGGAAAACATTTTCTGTTTGCGTAGCCCCTTTTGCTCAGCAAATCCCAAAACCCACTTGCGTTTTCTCCGTTTTGAAAGAGCTTCCTCCTAGCCCCTTGAGAGCTGGCGTCCGTGTGTACTTTCGTGCGCGTTTCGGGTTGTACAATTGTGAATCGGGGTGAAGTTAAAAGCGATTTCAACTCCTCGAATGCTGCCTGCTGTTCCTTCTTCCACTCGAAAGGTTGCTCGTTTCTTGGCCCAATCTTGACAAGGGTTCTGCACGTGCCGCAAAGTGGGGTACGTATCGCCGAAAAAAACTAGTCAACCCAAGGAATCGTCGAACATCATGTACGTTTTGTGGTTGTGGAAACTTGTCTATTGCTTGAACCATGATGTTTACTGGCTTAATCCCAGATCTGGTAATGATGAATCCCACATACTCAACGTCATCTTTCCCGAATTCACATTTCTTTAACTTGCATGAAAGGTTTGCTTTCCTCAGGGCCTCTAGAACCATTCTCAATCGCCGAAGCAATTCCTTCCATGTTCTCGCTGGTATTTGAATGTAATCGAAATAGCAGAGTGCAATTGTGTTTCTTTATTTAGCCAATGCTTTATTCATCACTCTTTGAAACTCACTAGGGCCGTTCGTGAGCCCAAATATGAGGTGTTCAAATTGACCGGTCTCATCAGGCGTAATGAACGCGGTTTTTGCTTTTGCCTCGTCGCTCAGTGGTACCTGAAGATAACCACGGGCCAGATCTAGCTGGACAAAAAGCTTGCTGCCGGCCAGCTGTTCTTACTGGTCGTCTATGTTTGGAATAGGATACTAGTCCTTTACAGTCTGGTTACGACTAATCTCTGCTCGCCGTTCTTCTTCTAAACTAATAAGACCGGGCTCGCAGAAGGTGAACGGGTTTCGCTCACTAGACCATGTTCCTTCCATTCTTTTACTATTTTGACAATCTCTACTCGCTCTTCTGCTGAAGTCTTGTAGGGTCGCGAAGACACGGGACGACTACCTTCTACTTCAACTACATTGATCTTGGCGAGATTTTTACACCCAACCTCTGCCTAACGTGGCAAAACAATCACGAAACTCGTTGACTAAGTCCAGTAACTCTCGTCGATTTTCTTTGGTTGCCGAATCACCGTTCTTAAGGTCGTCCATATTAATTGGTTGTTTTGATTTCCCAGAATTGATACTGAAAACCTCTTAACGGTTGGACCTGGCTGTCGCCACAAGACTCCCCAATTACCTCTACCGTTTGAGCGCGCGCAACACAATGATCCTTGTTTACCTTAACGTAATGTTCATCACGGGTAGTATTCCCTTGCCGGAGTCTATGCGAATGAGTCCTCCAAAAGCGCGTTCCTCATTTATCATCAAATCACTGTCAGAGAGAGTAGGTGTTTGGATGTTTACAAAGTCAACTGAATTTTTCAGCAGCGTGGTGTTGTGGCTCACAGTCAACTTCACTTCACGCTGGTCTCCATGGGGTCAAGGTTTATGTAAGCCAGGCACTCATCCTGCACATTAGTGATAATGAATCTATCATTAATTTTGACAAATGTTACGTGTTGGAGTTCGGTCCATGTTCGACCTACAATTATCTCGATCGGTTGGGCACTATCCGCTACAACAAGAGCAACAACTTTCCCTACCACACCCTCAATTTCAATGGAAATGTTTGCTTTTCCTCTAGGCACAGTAGTAGTGTTAGCATTTCCAAAACCAATCAGGGATGTGGTTGCAGGCTCCAGTGTCAACCCACACTTGATAGCTGCGGCTGCTTGCAGGATAAAGCTCGAGCTACCCGGATCTACTAGCGCTTGTAGTGCTGTGGTGCTATTTATTGTGGTGGTTTTAAGGTATTTGGTGGGTGCAAACCCTTCATCAATGGCGACATGCATGACGTTAGAATTCCGCGGAATCGCGGGTGTGCTTGTAGTTCCAGGACTACCCACGTTACCCTTTGTACAATACTTACGGGTGTGGCCGTCCTTCCCGCAGTTCTGACATTTCATGACACGTCTCGGCTTCGGGCAGTCTCGACTGAGATGTCCGTGGTCTTGGCAATTGAAGCATCTAGGCTCTCGGTCATAGGCCTTCCATTGCTGATTTCCGGAATAGGGTGTTGACGGATTTGCCGTTTCCCTACTCACCGCATATTGCTCTTGTCAATTGTTTGGGGCGTGTTGGACGACGACTTGGTGTTCATCCTTCTCCCATCATTGCGTTCCCTGACTTCTCTGCGTGTGTTGGAGCTGATCTGGGCCCCTTGCTCCGCATCTATTTCTTCGGACTCGCGCAGATCATGATACAGGTCGTCTAGGTCAAAGTGGCGCCTTGCCTTCAATTGCGAGCAAAGATTATGTGACCATAATCTTACAATGATTTGGTGCTTTGTATCGTCAAAAGATAACTGCAAATCTTGACAATACCGCGATTACTCATGGAAATAAAGTGACGTGTCTTCACCATTACACTGGAAGCAGTTCTTCACCTTCTTCCAGAGCTCGGGCTTACTTACGGTTCCCATAAAAGTTCTCGCAAATGCCGCCTTGAAGCCTTCCCACGATTTTAGTTCCTGTTGCCTAGCCATATACCTGTGCTTGGCGGGCATGGCGGGCAATGACTGCGGGCACTTTCAAGAATGAATGATTCAGGCCAACGGTGGAGTCGAGCCACTGATTCTATGGCATGAAGCCATTCGCTCGCTAGAAAATTACCCCCTTCCTCATTAAAGTTGGGTATGTTTTTCCATAAGTCGGGCATTATATTGTACGATTCCTCATACGCACGACTCGCAGTGTGCCTGGGTCTATGACCTTCATGTTCGTCAGGTCCCTGCCTATTGCTTAGCAAATTGAGCATTACATTATCGCGTTTTTTATTCTGATCCAAAATCTGTAGTAGATCTCTCATTTCTAGGTTATTGGATGGATTAGGCCCACCTGGATTACCTGCAAGTCATCACGCCTGTCACTTTGTTCTGGAATTATGTCATCGCGCCTATTATTAATCTCGTGTCATTCAGGCTCGTTTTGCCAATCAAGAACATTTTCGCGTCTGTCAACATTATTCCGTTCAGGCCACGCATCCTGAACTTGCCAGTTTTCCGCGCTATGGTACGATGCGCCTCCACGCCCACTCGCACAAGCTGACCAGCTGCTGTGTCCATCCGCGTTGTGTGATGCGGCCCAGCGCCTCTCCCCGCTGTGGTGTGACGCGGCCTCTCTACCGTCTCCATCCACACTAAAAGTAGATCCTATTTCTGGTAGGCCTACCTCATCTCGCGATCGCGTACTTCTACGCCCCCGCGGAATGTAATCAAATCTCTCCATTAATAAAGGTTAATCCCACTTCTGATTTGTAGACTTATTTCTCGCTCACACATTATTCTGTAGGCTAACCTCGTCTCTAGGGCCTAGCCTAGGCCTTGCGTCAGGACGCTTGGCAAGCCTGAACAGTTGGTTTTAATGAATTTGACACAGAATGCTTCTTGAAGACTATTGTAACTAATTTATTAATAACTGTAGATGAAAGGAATAACATTGTTGAATTAATGAGTTCGTTGTGCTTACTTTGAAACACTTATAACACTTAGTTTGCAGACGCAGTCAATTCTCGCAGCCGCAACGCATTTCTCGCAGATCCAACGCATACCCTCGCGTCCCAGGGCCTACTTTACGTTCGCTCTTCACTGCCATCTAAACTCATAGCATGGCGCCTTATTCAAAGATTTAAAAACTAAAGATGCCTACAATAGGGAACTAGCCTTGGTCTCAAATTCACGTTTTGAATTTTGAATTATTTATAGAACACAGTTAAATAAACTTCACAATTGAAAGATTTTTTTTAAAAAAATCATCCGTGGTAACTACGGGGGTACAAAGTTATAGGGTTTTAAACCCCGCGCAAACGCTCGTTGTTGGTTCAAGTGCGTTACGTAGCTTTCAGCATGCTCTTCGTTGTAGTTTGTATTTATCAAGAAATAAATACTACAACAACAACAACAACAACAGCTCGACGAGCGGCCGTGCGCAGCAGCGAAGCCTATATAGGCAATCCAGTGGACTGTGCTCATCAATAATCGTACTATTTTGACAATGACAACACGAACGATGACAAAGATGACGACCATGACTTAAGAACCCCTTGATTTTGACAGTGCGTCTACCCGACCTTGACTAGAAAGCAATTTATTTCTCATTGGTGGAAAAGAGCCCCGGTTATTTCTCTATGGGAAAGAATTTGTAGGTTTATGGTCTGGCGTAGTCGTACACAGTCATCGCCCTAGGCTGTGTTTTTGCCCTATGTTAGGTAAACCAATTCTATAAAATGTCCATTTGGATGCCCTAGACATAGCCCAGCCTAGGTAGGGCTAGGCCGAGGCATTTCCTGTATCCTTAGCCTAGTTTTTAGGTTAGCTATAGGGCCGGCCTTTCGGTAACCTAGAATAGAAATTCTCGTCATAATTTTAATTGATGTTGGGTAGGGCTTTAGATTTTATATTTAATATGTGCCTAGACCTGGGCGTAGTGATAGGACTACCTCGGCCCTAGGTTCTAAGGGCCTAGGTCTACCAAGAGGGTAAAGGCTACCAATGTAGAAACACCATCGAAGATCATTTTATACACGTGCCAAAAGAACCAAACGACAAACAGGCGAAAACAATTGTTCAAAGCTGCAGCACGAGAATGTTTCGAGGAGGACGCCCCTCTACAAATTCACTCTACTGTTGTGAAGACCACTTTGATGCAAGTAAATATTGTTAATTGGTCTACTAGCTTTTTAATTCACAAGTGAATTTCCTATAAGCTTCTGCCGGCCAAATATTCTCGCAGCAAAATTTGCCTTGGGATTATAAGCCTAGGACCTAAATGTAAGAGGCGTTTTCTCGCATGGGAGAATGTCACAAATTCAAAGTTTTTTACTACATATTTGGAATATTTTCCCGCGAGAAAATGAGTAATGTATAGGTCCTAGGCTTATAATAATCCCGAGGTAAATTAGAAGCTCATAGGAAAAGGTAGACCAATTAATATCATTTACTTACATCAAAGTGGTATTCACAATGGTAAAGTGAATTTGCAGCGGTAGGCTAGGCCCTACGACTCCTTGACATATTCTCGTCTTGTTGTGTTTAACCATAATTTGCACCTGTTTAGTTCTTTTTGGCACATATATAAATACTTTCTCCGGTGTTTCTAGAGTGGTGTTTAAACACATTGGTACCTTACACCTTTTATTAAGCGTCATTTCTTTTAAAATCAACCAAAAGGATCATTGAGAAACGATAGCAGGAATGATAGCAGGCGCAGTGACGGCAGCAGCCATAGAGAAAAAACCGCAGCAGCTGTCCGCTAGGATGTGTTTGACCCACCGCCGACTGGATGGTAGAATATCTACCATTTATATCTAGTTAGCGGTGCGCCTTTGGGTCTGCGCTAGGCTGCGTTCAGCAGTCTGACGTCACACTTCTTTACGTGTTATCTTTTGACGGGAAGCCAGATTCAAATTTACACATTGAGAAAAGTATTAACCTTAGACAAAAAAAACTTTTCTGTTATTTTTTTAGATGTTATCTTTAACATATTCTATTTCTGGAATGAAGGCTAGTTCCCTATTGAGACACACACACCATACTACAAATACAAACCAGAGAAAGTACTAGATAGTAAAGATTTCAAATTATATTACGACTGCACAGTTATAACAGACCAAACTATACATCACAACAACCGGATATAATAATAATTGACAAGAAGAAACAAGAAACTACCCTTATTGACGTTGCTGTCCTAATGTGCCATAACGTCGAGACTACATGCAAGAAAAAAAATAACAAGTATAGTGAACTTGCAATTGAGATCAAGAAGATGTGGAAACAGAAAAAGCTAAATACAATCCCATTCGTAATATCGGCCAACGGCATCAAACCGAAGAAGCTACATGAAAGCATTAAACAACTAGATCTTCCACCCAATGTATACATCGAGACTCAAAAGGCAGTAATACTCAACTCGTGTTGAATAGTTCGTAAATTTCTAAACTCAGAATGATACTTCGAGATTCCAAAACAGCTTCTATCCTGACATGGTTTTCGTGGTTTCCCATGGTCCGAAGAGTAAATGCTAGGATGGCGACGAGAAATCGGCCACGACCGTACACAGCAGAGAGAAAACATCATCTTCAAACTATATTATAAATGACTTATTTTAGTTAGAGTTAAGACAAAGTAATTATGTATGTAATATAGGTATTCATGGAAGTACTTGACGCAAGTCCATACAACATGTTAGCTCCGGTTTTGACCGAGTTTGTATGAAATACATCCAATAAAATAATAATAATAATAATGACCCCAACATTGTTGGGGTTATAAGCTAGTCAAGCTCGAGATAAGTTGCTGGTTAAATTTCTATTTCCGCTGAAATACAAGCTGCATTCCATCTCAAATTTTGACATCATCTTGATCTACTAGTTAATTAAGTACATACTACAAGTGACATTGAAGGGAAGGATTAGTTTCTATTATTGGATGAGCGAAGCGAAGATTCCATTTCACTACACTGGAGAAAAAAATCCGGAATGTTTTTTTTTTTTTTTCTTTTTTTTTTTTTTGTATTTTTGTGTGTTTGTCCACACGATTCCGGCTAAACCGATACTCCGATTGCGATGAAATTTTATGGAGGCCTTCGAAATCTCTGAACTTAGAACTGCCACGTTTTTGAGCGCAATCGGGAAATTTTTTCTCATAAAAAACGCAATTTTACGATTTTTTTCGATTTTTTAAAAAAATTCTTCGACTTATAACACCTACATGCTTTATCCGATTGTAATGATTTTTTCACAGAACCTTGATTTTATGAATTAAGATATTCGTGTGAAATTTGAGCGGAATAGAAAATGTATTTCTCATGTAAATCGTAATTTTACGGGTTTTTTCTTTTTAAAAACAATTCTTTGACTTATAACACCTACATGCTTTATCCGATTGTAATGGTTTTTTTACAGAACCTTAATTTCATGAACTAATATATTCGAATTAAATTTGAGCGCAATCGAATAATTATTTTTTATAAAAATTGCAATGTTACGATTTTTTTCTTTTTTAAAAATTAAGTTAATTTTTTATAAAATCTAATTTAATTAAAAAAATTAAGTTATTTTTTTAAATTTAATTTAATTAAAATAGATCTTCGACTAAGTAATGTTTTTTTCACAGAACAACAGAAAATCCGCGTAACACATTGCAGCTCAATGCACCATACGCTCATCCAACAACGCGGCGGGACTTAAGCGTTTTCCTAGTTTATACCATTATCTTGTAGTTTTATATGATTGTCTAGATCAAGGCTGTAAATTGACACTGAAACAATTGAATTTTGAGTTTTTGACAGTTAGTGGTAGGCATATATTCGTTTAGTGGCATAATCTGTAACTAAAGCAAGGTAATATATCTTAGATAGTATAATATTAAGCATTTTACGTAAGCACCGTTAATTATTTTCAGAATTGAGAAGATTGACATCTTCTAAATTCGTCTAATTAGAAAAAATTCAGCAAAACGAAAAGGCAAGGAGGTTGAGAAGCAAAGATCTTATCACCGCCCTGAAATTGACGAATCATTGAGAAAAGTGTTTTTAAATCTTTCTAAGTGCATTGACTATATAAACAATAACAAATAAGGACTGACTTTGACAGCTCGTAGAATAATTTCTCTTGAACAAGAAAAATAGGAAATACCAGACGATGGATGTTTCTGTAGTGACTTCACAACAGACCACCAATGCTAGGAAAATGAGGCAGCGCATCAAATGGACAGAAGATATGAACATTTGTGTGATGCGTAGCTTTTATAGGGTAACGTTATTAGAGACTATTTTAATAGATTATCGACAAGAGCTCCATTGAGAGTTTATACGTGGATATCCATTTTTAGATGTAAGTCAACAGAGAATAGCTGATCAAAGAAGAATTATAGTTAAAAATAACATGTTACCAGTAAACATATTAACTAGAATAAGAAACGAAGTGAAGGACGAACTACAATCACATCAAGATGATAACGGCACTACATCGGCAGAGGACAGCGAAGAAGAATACCAGTTGATACCAGAACTTCTAGAACTACCAGAATTACCAGTAATGCCATACCAGCTAGAACTACCAGATCTGCCAGACATACAAGAAATTCCAAACCTACCAGAACTTCCGGACCTACCAGAACGTCCAGACTTACTAGAACTTCCGGACCTACCAGAACTTACAGACATACCAGAATTTCCGGACCTACCAGAACGTCCAGACCTACCAGAATCATTAGAAATACCAACCCAACCAAGAACATCAGAACACCCAGAACAACTAGATCAAACACAAGTGGTAGATATACACAACGTAATAGAAAATACACCTGGCATGATCAATCTAAAGAACATCCTATCTTTAGCATTTGCAAAAGCCATGTCAGAGTTTGCGCACATAGAACCAAACAAAAGACCATACATACCTAAACCCAAGCATTCAAAGAATATGAAGACAGCGGTACACATAATGAACATACATATTTTATCAGATTACAAACAAGACGAACTATCATTTACAGACATTCATGCGCCAATTTATTGTGCAGCTGTAGCAGTGGTTAGATACTTGGGCTTAAAGGTAAAATCTTCAACCTCTTCAAAGACAAAACAGGAGAAGAAAATTCCGAAATGGGAACAGCGACTAGTTGGGAGAATCAATGAGTTTAGGAAAGATTTCGGTCGACTCGAACAATTACGAATAGGTAAACTAATCGGTCTTAAAATGTGGTACTCTACTGCCAAAACATATTTGAAAGATACAAGGTTCACACAAAGCACGAAACACAACAAATTCATCAACGAATATTTGGATACACTTAAACAGAAAGTAAGTGCTCTAGCTAAGAGATTAAAAAGATGTAGAGAATGTAGTATCAGAAAAGAACAAAACCGAATTTTCAAAGAAAAAGAAAAACACTTTTACCAAAAACTATCTAATACCGAAGAAATAACAGGAAATGGAACACCAACTAAGACAGAGATAAAAGAGTTTTGGGCAGGAATATGGGGTAACCCGGTAGCACACAACCAGGATGCACAATGGATTCAAGACGAAATAGCTAGGATGAGCGATATTAATGAGATAAGATTCGAAGGTATGACTGTAATCAGTGCTACACATAGCTGGAAAGCACCAGGTAATGATAATATTCAAAAAAATTGGTATAAGAAATTCAATACTACTCACAATCAAATAAGAAAATGTCTCAATGAGTTTGTAAATGGAGTTAAAGAAATACCCGAATTCTTTACTGAAGGAGTAACCTTTCTCAAACCAAAGGATAATGACACGAAGAACCCAAGTAAATAACGACCAATTACATGTCTACCAACTATATATAAAATATTGACTTTGTGCATAATAAATAAAGTATATAAGCATTGCGAAGAATACAATATCATGGCCGAGGAACAAAAAGGAGGCTGTAAGAACTCACAGGGATGTAAAGAACAACTTATTATCGACTCAACTGTAATGTATCAGGCACATAATAAGAAAAGGAATATTCATGTAAACTACATTTACTACAAAAAAGCATATGACTCAACACCACACACGTGGCTTATTCAGATTTTGCAAATATATAAAATTAACCCAGTAATTGTAAACTTTTTGAAGACAATAGTGAAGACATGGAGAACATCACTTAAACTAAATATATGAGAAAACAGCAGATAACTACAGATCCGATCCAAATTAAACGCGGCATTTTCCAAGGTGTCTCATTTAGCGCATTATGGTTTTGTTTGTCACTAAACCCACTGTCACATATGCTTAATGAATCTACATATGGATTTAAAATTAAGGACAATAATATGGTATGTCACACAATTTCTCACCTATTCTTCATGGATGACCTAAAGTTATATGCATCAAATTTTGTTCAACTAAACAGTTTAATCAATACTACATTTGAATTTAGTCAAGATATCTGCATGGAGTTTGGAGGAGACAAGTGTAAGACGCTACATATCGAAAAGGGTAAGGTTACGCAGGCAGAAGAGTTCCAGCTGGATGATGGAAATAGGATTGTAGTAATGGATGATAACAAAGTATACAAATATTTAGGATTCTCACAAGCTGCCAGAATTGAACATAAAGGTATGAAAGAAAAATTGATAGATACATACAAGAAGCGACTAAAATCTTTCCTCAAGACGCAACTAAACGGTAAAAGCAAGATCATAGCAATAAATATATATGCTATACCAGTACTGACTTATTCATTCGGAATCATTAAATGGACGCAGACAGACATCCACACGTTGGAAATATAACTCGTTCTACACTTACCAAACACAGAATGCATCATCCTAAATCAGCAATAGAGAGATTGACACTTCCTAGAGAACAAGGAGGGCGAGGCCTAATTGATCTGAACAACTTATGTTATAAACAACTAGTAAGAAAATATTTTTTGGATGAGCGTAGCGAGCGAAGCGAAGATTCCATTTCACTACACTGGAGAAAAAAATCCGGAATGTTTTTTTTTTCTGTATTTTTGGCTGTTTGTTAACACGATTCCGGCTAAACCAATACTCCAATTGCGATGAAATTTTATGGGGGCCTTCGAAATCTCTGAACTTAGAACTGCCACGTTTTCGAGCGCAATCGAAAAATTATTTCTAATGAAAATCAAAAATTTACGATTTTTTTCGATTTTTAAAAAATTTCTTCGACTTATAACCTCTACATGCTGAATCTGATTTTAATGATTTTTTTACAGAACCTTAATTTTATGAATTAAGATATTCGTGTGAAATTTGAGCACAATCGAAAAATTATTTTTCATGAAAATGGAAATTTTACGTGTTTTTTCTTTTTTTAAACAATTCTTTGACTTATAACACCTACATGCTTTATCCTATTGTAATGATTTTTTTACAGAACCTTAATTTTATGAATTATTATATTCGTGTAAAATTTGAGCGCAATCGAATAATTATTTCTTATGAAAATAGCAATTTTACGATTTTTTTCTTTTTTTAAAATTACGATTAAGAAAAAATAAAAGAATAAAGTTAATTTTTTATTTTATTTTATTTTATTTAAAAAAAATCGACTAAGTTATAATTTTTTCACATAACAACAGAAAATCTGCATAACACATGGCAGGTCAATGCACCAATTACGCTCATCCAACAACGCGGCGGGACTTAAGCGTTTTCCTAGTTTTACGAAGAGCAACCAATCAACACAGCATAGGGCTGTGGTGCTAGCTGACAAATCAATAACTCCACTCAATCGAGCAAACGAAAATGTCAATCTACAAGGGAACCTTATAACTGGCGCTGCAAAAGAGTTACGCCTCTTCGAAAAGACACTACACAAGAGACATTGTGATGAACTACACAAAGGACAGGTAGATATTAAAGCATCAAATAGGTGGTTAAACAACGGGGAACTATTTGGAGAAACAGAAGGTTTTATGATGGCTATTCAAGACATAGTGATTGCGACGAAAAATTATAAAAAAATACATTATACAGGATGCGACAGTAAACGATCAATGTAGAAAATGTAGTGTAAGGGGTGAAACAATCGAACACATCATATCCGAGTGCCAGTCATTATGTCAAACAGATTACCTCTACAGACATAACCAAGTAGCTAACATTATTCACCAAAACCTAGCATTCAAGTACAACCTCATTGATACACACACACCTTACTACAAATACAAACCGGAGAAAGTACTAGATAGTAAAGATTTCAAGTTATATTACGACCGCACAGTTATAACAGACCAAACTATACATCACAACAGACCGGATATAATAATAATTGACAAGAAGAAACAAGAAACTACCCTTATTGACGTTGCTGTCCTAATGTGCCATAACGTCGAGACTACATGGAAGAAAAAATTGACAAGTATAGTGAACTTGCAATTAAGATCAAGAAGATGTGGAAACAGGAAAAGCTAAATACAATCCCATTCGTAATATCGGCCAACGGTATCATACCGAAGAAGCTACATGAAAGCATTAAACAACTAGATCTTCAACCCAATGTATACATCGAGACTCAAAATGCAGTAATACTCAACACGTGTAGAATAGTTCGTAAATTTCTAAACTAAGAATGATACTTCGAGATTCCGAGACAGCTTCCATCCTGACATGGTTTTCGTGGTTTCCCATAGTCCGAAGAGCAAATGCTAGGATGGCGACGAGAAATCGGCCACGGCCGTACGCAGTAGAAAGGAAACACCGACTACAAACTATATTATATATGACTTATTTTAGTTAAGAGTTAATAGTACAGGCAAATTAGACTTTGACCCGGACATTTAATGTTCCTCAAATATTACTTGCTGGAATACGTTTTAGGGGATGTCCCTGAACAAAAACTCAAGTTCCCAAAAAATCCCACTTGGGGAAAATCCGCCATCTTGAAAATCTCCGATATGTTGTAGTTTGCAGATTGTTTGCTACAACAGGTGATCCAAGTGACCAAATTACTTGTTTTTTTTTCTTTTGTTATTATTTGCAACCCCTATTGATAGAAATAGTTAATTGTTATAGAAAAAATCCGCCATCTTGAAAAAATTCAACCATTTTGAATTTTTGGTTTTTCTGCTATAGCAGGCGATTGAAGTGACCTAAAGACATACCAAAATTTCCTCTGTTATTATTTACAACCCCAATTGATAGAAATAATTAAATGTCATCTACCCTCATTCAAAATAACCAGAATTTTTACTATATTGCAAACCAATGCCACAAAAATAGCAACCAGCAAGTTCAATGTTATTTTTGCAGTTAAACGTTGCCAACCAAGAAATGTACCAATTAAAACGTTAATATAATAATGAAACTTTTAGAGCTGTTCACTGCACTTGTTAATAAAGAAAATTATGTGAAACAATATTTGGACAACTATTCAGTTGTCTTCAATGGGTAAGGACATTTCGGCAAATAAATCATCACTTACTTAGTGGTTTCCCTTGAATTCACCATCATTCAGCAGTTACCATCGAAATGTCATACCAAGAGTTTTACAAAAAAAGAAAATAACTGCTGTCATAAAACACTTTTATCGCATTCCTTGTACTATTACGTAAGTTACTAAACCATCCCCCCTACACATTTCTTCTTGAAATGAATTCAGCCGACGACGCCTCTTAACTGGTGACATAAGGCTCTCGCCATCACTATCACTATCATTATCATTTTCATTGCCACACTAATTTTGCGACATCACGTCGTCTACTACAACGTATTCGTCGTCTTCTAAAGTGGGAGCGCAGTTGAAACAACCATATCCCGTGCAGTAGTCACACATACTGGAGCAAGTTAGTCCATTTTTGGCATTTACAATTTGGGCGCTCACATCCCGTTTTACAGTTGCATGATACAATTGTGAGTAGTTTATCTGGTGCTGGAGCCTTAAGTGTTTGGCGTCAGTTGTCCATTCTCAAGTTTCCACTCCCAATCAGCAGGATTGAGGTGAACCCCAATCCATTCAACAACGACATCTGCTGAAGATGATCCATGGCATCGCCGGACGTGCTTCGTGTCTTTTGTCGACGGCTTCTGGTAGCCGTCAAATACCACCATTGTTTGAGCTTTACTTTAGTTTATTTTTTTTTCTAATTTTTTTTAGCTATAGTAACGTTTTACATATCTGCCTGTACGTAGAGTGTCGTATCCACACAACGCGGCGCAACAAGTAACCCCCGTCGATGGCGAATGCGGCCTCATTTGGGGGAAGGTCTTGTTCAGCTGGAGCAATTTCTTGCAGAGGCCTGAAGAGGGTGGACTTCGTCCCCTTGCGTTAAGAGAATTCATCAAAAAGTGTAGGTGGTCTTGCTGCCAGTTCGTAGGTGAGATACTCTGCAAGCTCCTCGTTAGTCCGGACGATGCACAACATTTGGTGGAAGAGCTGCATGGGATTGACGTGGACTACATCATTGCGGACCTGGATACAATTAAGACGATTGCCATAAATTTAACCTTCGCTTGCATTTTGTAAATTTGACTGAACGGTTTCCCAACCATTCCCTTCATGGACTTTAATTCCACATCTCTAGCACAGTCGCAATTCACACTTGTCTGTTGCCACCACATCGTTTGAAAGAGACACCAGCAGAGGTGAGACGCGCTGGAAGGGACTGTGGAAACGTAGCCAGTCTCGCATCTTTGTGGTGTCTTGGGTGACTTCTTTGACGGGACATGCGCATCTCGACGTGTTGTTTGGATGTGGCCAGGATGACTCCAAAGAACTCTTCCAAAAGATCTATAACCTTTGTCGATGCTGGCAAATTGAATGCACCCATTTGGCAAGGGTCACTTCAGAAAGTCCCCGGCCATGGGTAAGGCCTCCAGGAGCCAATCGTAACTAAGTGTGACAGTGAAAATGATAATGATAGTGATGGCGATATACTTATGTCGCCCATTAAGAGGCGTCGTCGGCTAAATTAATTTCAAGGCCAATTGGAAGGGGGGGGGGGGTGGCGGGTAATAATTTACTTCATACTACAAGGAACGCGATAAAAATGTTTTAGGAACAGCAGTTATTTATTTTTCAGTAACACTCTTGGTACGACATTTCGATGGAACAACAGTCACTGCTGAATGATGGTGAATTCAAGGTAAACCACTAAGTAAGTGATGTTCTATGAAACTTTTAATTGAAACTCTTTGATACTCGCAATAAGTTTTTAATTGGTACATTTCTTGGTTGGAAACGTTTTACTGCAAAATAACATTGAACTTGCTGGTTGCTATTTTTGTGTCAATGATTTGCAATATCGAATAAATTCTGGCTATTATGAAGGAGGGCAGATAAAATTTAATTATTTCCATCAAATGGGGTTGTAAATAATAACAGAGGAAATTTTATTATGTCTTTAGGTTACTTGGATCGCCTAGAAAAACAAAAAATTAAAATGGTGGAATTTTTTTCAAGATGGCGGATTTTTTCCTATGACAATTAATTATTTATATCAAAAAGAGTTGCAAAAAAAACAAGAAAAAAAATCAAGTCATTTGGTCTCTTAGATCACCTGTTTGAGCAAACAATCTGTGAAATACAGCATGGCGGAGTTTTTTCAAGATGGCGGATTTTCCCCAAGTGGGATTTTTTGGGAACTTGAGTTTTTTGATCACGGACATCCCCTGAACGTATTCCAGCAATAATATTTGAGGAACATTAAATGTCTGGGTTTTGCCCAAAAATTGTCTAACTGGCCTGTACTATAAGACAAAGTAATTATGTATGTAATATAGGTACACATGGAAGTACTTGACGTAAGTCCGTACAACATGTTAGCTCCGGTTTTGACCGAGTGTGTATGAAATACATCGAATAAAATAATAAAATGTGATCTCAAGTATTGCATGTAAGTACACGAAATCAAAAATATGCCAAAATTCCTTTGGTTTGTTGTTTTAATAGGAAATATTTATAATTTAACTTAAAATGTAGCTTTTATTAAAATTCCAAAAATCCCTTTTAAAAATATATTGATACATAGTCCGTCCGTTTACAGGTTAAATAAAAAAAATTTAAACTTAAAATCATAAAAAAATTCTTGGTCATGAACCAAATTCAATGGCCAAGCCATTTTTTTTATGATTTTGAGTTGAAAAATTTTACTTTTTTACCACAAAAATTGTTGGCTTGGCGCTCGTCAACAGGCGAAATGATCTTACTTATTTTCAAAGCAAAACTAGGGAGAAAGAAAAAAAGCTTGGCTCAACTTCTATATATCACAGCATTCACAGCCAAAGACTTTTGTAGGAGAGCTTGGCTGCCGTTTTTTTTTTTTTACAAATTTTTGTATTTGGTTGGATATTACATATTTTTGTTGTTCGTTTGCTATCAAGGTGTGAATGATGGACTCTGAATGAATAAATTTGTTAAGTTCAAAGTTGTTTTTTTGACATTGAATGACATGAAACTTCAGTAACACTGATAATAAGCAAGTAACCGTGGCCAATAATGCCAAGCTTGATACTCAAGGTCGCGGGGATGTCGTTGTACAGGCAAGTACAGGTACCACTAGGATTTCTAACGTAGTGCATGTACCAGGTTTGAATGTAAACCTTCTGTCTGTAAGTACAATGGTAAACTATGGACTGAATGTAACCTTCTCTAAGGAAGGATGTCGAATCTATAAACAAGATGGACACGACATTCGGGGGGAGATTGTGGCCACTGCTACTAATGTGGCTGGTATGTACAAGCTAGATATTATCGGTACAACTGTGAGAGCAAGTGCTGCAACTGTGACCAACACACATGAATTGTGGCATCAAAGATTAGCCCACTTGAATCGAAGAGATATGGGTTTGCTTACTTAAGGTATGGTTACTGGTATGCATGTTAGAGGAACCAGTGATAAACAGTGTATACCGTACATTGAAGGCAAACATAACAGAACTCCATTCAAGAGTGTCGGAGGCGAGCGAGCTAAAGAGAAACTAGAGCTTGTACACTCCGATGTGTGTGGACCCATGTCGGAACTGTCTTGAGGAAATTCTCGATACAAGAAAGACTTTTGGTTATATAACGAAATCAAAGAATGAAGTGAAGGCAAAGTTTGATGAATTTAAAACATTAGTTGAAAGTCAATGTGATACAAGGATCAAGACCTTGTTTACCGAGTATACCAACAAAAGTTTTCAGAAACTTCTCAAAGAAAGTGGCATAAGACATCAAACGACTGTGCAGTATACACCCAAACAAAATGATGTGTCGGAGAGACTCTAATCATTCTATAGTTGAAAAGGCTAGATGTATGGGTGTATGCTTCGGGACTCGGTATTCGCGAAAAAAAGTCTATCGAAGCGCTGCGGCGGCGCGTGTACTACGCATTGCGGTATTGATTGTAATTGGCGGCGATCATCCCATAAGTAAACAAGGCTCGTTGACTTCGTTATTATGTCTCTATAGCAAATACAAATGTTTGTAATAGCTACTGCTCCGTTCCTAAATGCAACAGTAAGGGGAAAGTTGTGTGTTTCCATCTTTTTCCTCGCGAAAAAAAGTCTATCGAAGCGCTGCGGCGGCGGCGCGTGTACTACGCATTGCGATATTGGTTGTAATTGGCGGCGATCATCCCATAAGTAACAAGGCTCGTTGACTTGTTATTATGTCTCTATAGCAATACTGTTGTAATAGCTACTGCTCCGTTCCTAAATGAAACAGTAAGGGGAAAGTTGTGTGTTTCCATCTTTTTCCTAAAGACCTGACGTTTAGAAAGAGATGGGCACACGTATTGGAAATCGGAAAACTACTGGGGCAAAGCTATAATCCCAAGGAGGTGGGGCCTAGGCCTAAAAGTAGGGCCTATGTGTTGGCTCATACTTTTACAACCAAGAAATATTTTAAATAATAGGTTAATGAAGAATATAAATCCATTGCTTATGCCTAGCCCTATAGGCCTTGCAGAGATGCCTTTAGGGTAGGCCTAGCCGGAGCTGTCAAAATGGCGTAAGGGCTGGCCTAGGCCTAGACTATAGTCGCCCTATGTTAACAAAAAGTTTTATGCTTGATCGACAACGGGTTTATTGGTCCGAACCCCAAACCTCTGCATACAGAAATAAGGGCCCGGTCACGGCCTACAAGATATTATGAAATAGTGTAGCCCCCAAACTGCACATCTCCCTTAAAATATAAGATTATATGAGTATTGAGTTTTAGTATATGATTACAAATTGAAGTATGCTGATTACCCTAGATTTACCGGGACCAAGTGTTCTCCGTAAACAAATTATGATACATATACAGATAAAGATTAAAGATTATATGTTCCGTTGCATTAATATAATCGGTACCAGAAACTTAGGAGTATTGAGTTTGTTTGATAATAACTGAAAGATAGACTCCTGAATTTTGCATACGTTTGATGGATTTAACATGAGTTAGTCCGACAACTTACCGGCACTTCACTGCTCTACCTGACCGTGTCTTGAAATGGACTCGGAGCTCCTGGGTTTTCTGGGGCGACACGGACTTGGCGCTTGGTCCTTTTTCCCAGCAAGGGTTTTATTCCGCATCCAAATCGGTAGGTCTACTTCTCTCGCGACTGTAGCAATCTGTAGGTTACCGTGTTAGTTTTTCCGGCGTCTCTCGTAGAAATCCCGGTTCCGCGGTAGATTTATCGTTGGCTTTGACCACGTATGATCGGGAAGATAGTTTTCTCTGTGACTACTCCTTGGCGCCAATTTTCTGGTCTTCCCACTCTGGGTTGGGTTCAGCGTGATTCCCTGCCTACTTCAGGTCAGGTATCTTTGGATCGGACGTAAAAAGGATTGCTTCATCTTCTGCTTCGAAGATTAATCTTCTCCGGCACTCCATCTTCAACTTAGGGTATAGTAGTTTTTGGTGATTGCATTAACGTCGCGTTCTGCGGACTGAACGTTGTACTGAGGAGCCATATTTCGGAAGAGTGTTTCTCACAAAATGCTTCCAGGTCGGTGTCATCTTGTTTAGTTTTTTCAAAAATCTTCTTAGAAAATTACACTTCGCTTCCACTTTACCGTTTGACTGCTGTGTCAGGTGAGATGTGCAATTCAAACTCCATTCGAGGCAAATTCTTAAACAAAGAATCACAATGGGGTGTCATTGTCTGTGACAAGTATCTCAGGAAACCGTGTCGATGAAGTTTTTCTTAGTAAAATCGATGAGAGTTGCGATTGGGTGTTCTTAACTTGTCAAAGTCCCAGAAATCCGAGTAATAGTGACCGTGCCCAAAATAGAGCTCTTCTTTAATGTGAAAAGTGTCCATCGCGCCGTTTCCAAGGAAAGTTTGGAGTAGCATGTGTTTGCATCGTTTTTTTTTGTTGATTGTCAGCAAACCATTACAAGTACTGCATTGCTTAACCTTTTCTCTGATTTCTTGCGAACATCTGAGGCCAATAGACTGTATTTTTAGCCTTTCGTAGACACGCTTCTGGTCGAGATGACTGGAGTGAATTCTGTTTAACGAGTTCTCTGGGCGCATTAGTTTCGGAATGATAATGCTGCATCCTCTGAAGACAACTCCGTTCTGCATAGTAAGTTCTTCAGGGTAGTTCCAATAGTCGCGGATGATAATTGGAGCTTGGTCACGTGTTGAGGGCCATCCTGTCATGATCACAGTTGTGAGAGTCTGGAGAGCTTCGTCTTGAGCTGTAAAATTCTGGATTTGCCGCAGTCGTTCCTTTGTGACATTGAGATGCTCTGTCATTTTGATCTGCTCAAACTCGCTGTAGATTTTCTTGTTCGCGGTTCAGAGTAAAAATGAGATATGGCTTTTCTCTCGAATGGTTTGTTATTGGAAGGTAGGATCGAGAAAGTAAGTCGGCTATGTACATTTCCTTGCCCGGTTTGTACTGAACTTGAAGGTCGTCCTTTGTAGACGCAGTAGCATACGCTGAAGTCGTTTTGGGGCTGTGACGAGAGGTTTCTTGAATAACCTCCAAGGCTTGTGATCTGATTCAACAAAAACCCTTGTTTGCCACATATGTATTGATAAAACTTCTCACCAGGAGAAAACTATCGCTAAACACTTTTTTTCAACTGTGCATAACGTTGTTCGGCTTGTGACAATGCCCTGGATGCAAATGCGATTGGCTGTCCATCTTGCATGATTACAGCGCCAAGTCCAACCGAAACTAGCATCACACTGTATTGTGACTGGGCGTTCTACATTGTAGTACTTTAGAACGGGGTGGTTGTTGCCAGCTGAATTATTTGGTTGAACGCTGATTCTTGTTGAGATTCCCAAACTCCAGATTGCGTCCTTGTCACTTAGGACGTCGTAGTGGTTCACAAATCGTTGACAGCTGCGGCAGAAACTTCGTCAAGTAACGTGATAAAGCCAATAAATGGGTTGTACTTTCTTGTGCATTTGTAGGTCTAGAATTTGTGCAACGGCAGCAATCTTCGCAGGATCTGGTTTGAGCCCTTTTGTTCGTAAGCAAATGACCCATGTAGGCGACTTCTTCCCATTTTGATCTGCATTTTTTCTTTATTTGAGTTTGAGGTGGTCGCTCGGCACCGCTTAAGTAGGAAATAGACGTTTTTCTCATGATCGATCTGGGCTTCAGTTTGTCGTTTCTCCTACTCCATATACCACTATGTCATCTGTATGACAAGTATCCCCGGGTAGGTCATTGAGGATGTCATGTAGTCTTCGCTGATACTCTTCGGAGCCGGCGATACGCCGAATGGAAAAACGGAGCCATCTATAGCGTCCAAAAGGTGTGGCGAGGTGGTTAGTTTGCTGCTCTCTTCATCCAGCAATATTTGCCAAAAACCGTCTTTTGCATCAAAAACAGAAAAACTTTAGCATTCGACAAATGAGGCAACATTTCTTCAAGTTTGGGCAATGTATTGAGGTCGCTGCAGGGCTGCTTTCAACTCAGGCGGGTCTATACATTTTCTGAGCTTCTTCCCTCGCTTTACCACTATCATTTTACTCACCCCTTTGGCTGGGTCAGTCTCTCGTGCGATGATTTTGTTTGCCTCTAACTCCTAAGTTTCTGACGCAGCTCCTCTTTCAGTGAAACGGGTACTCGCCTGGCCATATGCTGTGCTGGACGAGTTTCGGGGTCAACTGATAAATGAAGTTTCTCCTGAAGGCAACCTAGTCCCTCAAACACTTTCTGCATAATCGCGGAGTACTCGATCTTTAAGAGAGGTCTCGGGCTTCGTACTGAAATTCTCAACCGCGCAAAGGTCAGCTTTGATTTCAACTAGGCCTAGAGCCTGACATGTATCCGCTGATAACAGTGGCCGCTTTTTCAAGTCAACTATTTGGAAAGTGAATTTCCTTTTGTGAGTTTTTAGTCTGGCACACTATGTTTGCTTTGCCAAGGCTGCAATATTTCACCTCCATAACTTTTAATTTGTTTGTGCTTTTGATGCATCTTTGGATTGTTGGCTGTTAGCTTTTTGAAATCTTCTAGCTGATAACATTGCACGAGGCTCCTGTGTCTATTGGCTTTTTAAATGTTGCATGCTTTGTTAGAGCCTATTTTTCAACTTCAGTTTGACTAAAAGTCGTTTCCCTAAATCATTAATAGTGCAATGTTGTACACACTGTCATTATCTTCGCGTCTGTGTCAACAGCATTAACATTTTTTGCTCTTGCCAGAAGACATACACACTTGACTGAAGTGATTTAGCTTTCCACATTTCTACACGTTTTAACCTGATGCTGGACAGTCTTCTCTGTTCCTAGCATGGTTCCCCCCCACAATTTTTTAAAAGGGTTTAGGGCTAGGCCCGGGCTTACCTTTGTTTTTGTTAGGGCCTTGTGTTGTCTTTGTGAAATGTACAACTTCCAGTTCTGATGCATTTGCATTGATTGTACTTAGCTGTTTGTGGTCATTTCACTTGACAAAGACAGTTGATTGCACGTTGTAGGGTGAGCTTGCTATCCCCCAAAAGTTTTTTTTGAATTTCACTGTCCCAAATTTGCCTAGCCCCATTCGATCTCGTAGAATTCTTCCACAGCCTCCCCAAAATGCACACGTTTCTGCTAGTTCCCGAAGACGGCCTACATATTCATTAATAGACTCGCTCGGTCCCGGGACATGCAGAACCAAACACAAAGCGTTCAAATGTGGTGTTCAGTCTAGGGGTGAAATATGCTTGGAGGGCATCCAGGATTTTGGCAACAGTGTTGCACTGTTCTGTGTCAGTTTGAGTTTCTGGAACACACGCAGGCACTCTTTTCCCATCACTGCTAACAGGGTTGCACACTGAATGTCATTCCCTTTCTTGTTAAGTTCAGTTGCCACTGAAAAATTTTCAAAACAAAACCTAAAGAATTTCCAGTTTTCCTGGACGTCGCCGGCCGTGCACATTGCGCGGGCGTTGGCACATTTTTTTGCTGTAGCCATAGTGCTTGATTTTGCCTTAATAACTGTGTAAAAATGTTAGGAATTAGGCTTAAAACTATGCTACCACTTCTGATCACCATGTTACAAGTTTATGCTTGATCTGACAACTGGTTTATTGGTCCGAACTGCCAACCTCTGCATACAGAATATGGCCGGTCACGGCCTACAAGATAATTATGAAATCAGTGTAGCCACCACTGATATATAAAAAAAAACACAGTCGTAAGCCTAGGCCCTAGGCCAAGAATGTACACTTAAAACTCTATTCTTCACCAGGAACGGCCGTTTCTTTAACGTAGCACATTTCCTACTTTGGTCTTGGAACATACAAAGTTCCTGCAGTCAGTTTTAGCTTGCCCGCCACTTCTTCTTCTCAAGATCGGTGCAGCTGATCTTCAAGTGAGGTGATGTAAATCGTAACTAATCAGGTTCTCTATGTACCTCGTAACAATCATTGAATTGTATTACTGAATAGAATAGACAATAAACAGGTAAAGGAAGGAACTAAGGGCTAGGTAGGCCTAGTCTAGGCAATGTCAAGGTGACAGAAGTAATGGCCAGAAGCAGCTGCCTTGTGCACCTGTTTAGTCAAATCATCACGTACTGTTATACTTAGGCCTACTTCCAATTTGTGAGGCGGCGTAAATTTTTAGGTTTGTAAACAAAGTGTAAAAGTCTCAAAGCAGTCTGTTTCTGCCTTTAATCCCCACAACAAAAGGACCGTAGGCCTAGGCCCTAGTAGGCTAGGCTATGTGATTGCTTCCTAAACACCTTCCCCCCCTTAATTATAGGCCTACGGCCGTAGGCCATCACCTATAAACCTTATAACTTCGGTCCCACCCAACCTTAGGGTTTTCTGACATAGATTATTATTTGTATTGGACAAATTGCACCCGAAAATACATGAGTGGAGATGGAGTGCGATCACTTTATACCGCAATGATCCGCCATGTTGTTTTTGTAGTGCTGCCATCTACCATGACTTTTTTTGGCCAATTGGGCGGAAGCCATCAGTAGACCTACTGCGATATATCTGAAAAATAGATCACCTACCAGAGCAGTCCCAGCACGGCGATTCTCTAAGGTCCGCATTGACGTTAAATATCACTTGGGCGTTAATTAACGATAACATTGCGAGTTTGTGATTCACTAAAGAATTTTATCGACAGCTGACGTTAAATGTGACGTCACATTTAACGCGATCCAAATCCCTGCCTTTAGCCCTGCGTTAAGGTGGGAAATCCAGCCATGTAGTACCAAATTTCTTCACTCGAGCGCTGCGCACCGTGACATTTACGTGAGGCTGCGATCTAGGTTCTAAATAAGAACTAAATATAGTTCACGACTTCTGTGAAAGATAGCGTTGTTTTGCGCATGCGCACTCCATTCATTTGTTGGCGGGTGATTCGAATACCCTGATTCTATTGGTTGTCTTGAAGAATCAGTCTGAAGTTCCCCCCCCCCCTAACCACTCCGTCAACTGGAGCACACAATCAACTTGGTCGCCCGACCGAACCGACCAAAACCTTTCTATAATCCTCAGGTTTGATACCCTAGGTGTTCCCATTGTGCAAAATATGAATACCATCTCGAAACTAAAGCGGGGTTGATAAGTTTTTTCTCAATTTTAACAAATTCATTGTCTTATTTAAATTTTTCTAAGCATTTTTTATTTTTTTTGCGAAGTGTTTACGTTAATTTTTTAAAGGAAATATTCGAATTTAAATCATATCAAATAGTTATGTTATTTGTTCTTCAATCCCTCTTAAATTGAGGTACAAGTTCGATTCAAAAACTTTTGGCCTAGTTATGACTTGATAATAACATACACTATATATAATCCCCAAATGTTGAAAATTACGCGATTTAACTATCATTATAAAAGTTGCTATATATGTATTGTTCATTTTCATCTTGGAATGTAAATTGAAAACCTCAGTGAGGGTCCTAAAATCTCTCTATTGTATTCGCTATGGCAACTCAAACCTTTTCAAGACAAATTCCTTTTGAAGGTTACACTGGACTCTGGAGCATTTGCGGTCTGTATAAATTATGGTATTTCGCAAAACTAAACAATATAACTATATTATTTCAATCTTATCAACTTAAATGATAAGTCGAGTCAAAATTGGACTACAGTACTACACACATTGTCTAGCTTGCATTTTCCGGTTTTTTTTAGTTTTTTGTGTGGCGATTGTAGCTTTAGTTTCAAATAAATGTGTTTAATATATTTCATGAATTACAAAATCGTAATTCATTATGTTGCTACTTGTAACCCATGATCCTGCGATTTCCCCGTTCGTATCCAGGATGTTCCTGCAAATTCTTGTTGTAAAATGTTATCCATGAATATAAACTAAAAAGGCATACAATAATTACATTTGTCCCCTTGTAAATAAGTTGTCGGTTTTCATTTATGTTGAGTTGCAAGTCAATGAAAGACGGCGTGCCGCGGGGCCGAGTTCTCATTGGTGTAAAAAAAAAGACTTTGGATGAAAGCTTATGTTGCAATAATAACTTTACGTGACGCTAGTTCGATCCTCTGTCCGTGTGAATTAGCTCTGCATCTGGCACCGCGCGGGCTATCGACTCTCATACGCTGCCGCCCCCTTCGATTGTACATTGTTTATTGTTTTTTGGGGGAGGGGTGTTGTCACCAACCCGCTTTGCCTTATTTCTATTTTGCGTAATTACCAGTGGCGCCTTTACGTTTATTTGGTGGGACCATAGACGCTGAAAATTTCCGGGGGGCCCCGCTATTCACAATCAATAATATGAATATTTTGTGAAAGTGCGAAAGTGAGACAAAAATTTAAAAAAATATTTTGGACTACCAAATTATATTTAATCGATGGTAATGGTAAAACGTAAAAAATCTAACACTCGACTTCACAACAACCGAACAACCGGACACATACTACAAATGTTTTTTTCAACCACGTTGTTGGATAAGACGTATTTGGTGCGTTGAGCCGATATGATTGATGATGAACAAAATTGGCTTCTTTTCCCATTGTAATCATGGATTTTTTTATGTAGTACTAATACAAAATTGAGTCTATCTTATATACTAAGAGGGTATGGGGATGTCCATAACCCTATAAATAGCCAACCTAGCTGTGCCGTTATGGGACAGGTAAACCACAATAAACTAACTCTATATTTAGACCATACCAACCTGGCTGTGAAAAAATAGCAGATTTCAACGAGTAGTTTTAACAACTCTTTACAATGATGTTCAGAGAGATATTACGTTGATATTACTTAACATTTGGGCAAATATACACAGGTCTTAGGTTAGAGATAGTTCAAGTCTCCTACAAATGTTTACAATCGGAAATAGCCGAGTAGCCATGTAGGTGGTAGAGAACGAAGAAATTATGAATAATTTTCATGTCATGAGATTTCATATGAAATAATTCATCGAAAAGCTTGGCAAGCCTAAGTTCAGTGATTATTTTGAAGGTGTCCATAAAGAGTGCTATATTTTGAGTTCACGGGAAATTTGGGGCCACTTAGCTCGAAGTAGGGGGGGGGGGGGCTAGCTGGAGGGGTTCTAGGCGCACGCCTTGTGCGCCTATGCCTAAATACGCCCCTAATGACGAGTTGTATTCAGGCGTAATTCAAATCCTATACTCCTATAGCCCACCGCGAAAATAGTGCGGACGATTGCAAAAAAAACATCGCGCGCTAAGCAATTCTTTCAGATTGCCCCAAAAACACAAGCACCAAATGTTTACTTTTCGAGGGTTTGGTTTTGTTCTGGTCGTTCGTTCGACGTTCGGGTTATACAAATATTAGGCCCGTGGGTCCGGTAGTACGGTTTCGATTCCCTACTGCTTCAAAATACCCCATCAATAAAATTATATCATTTTCTGATTAGAATTGTTAAAATTATTGTTGTTTGCCATTGTGTTGTTGATGAAGCGTCCATCTCATTATTTAATCACAAGGATAAGATGTGCTATGACGATAGTAGATTAATTTTGTGTGTACTCCCAGGGAATGCACCTGTCAGAACACGGCTTTACCTGGGACAGCATACAAGATGTTTTGGTTTTCTAACAATTACTCTAGTTTTACTTCCTTTTTGGAGTGTAGGGGATGAGGTTGAGGGGACAATGATTTTTAAGATGACAACACCAAAACAAAAGCTAATCGAGGTTATCCTAAAGAGCCCGTCAAAAAGAAGTATCTACCGACTGACGGAGGGGTTATAGAAAGGTGTGTTTGTGACATTAGGATTGGGCGAGGGGACAGAAAAGGCAAAAAATTGAGTGGGCGTTTGTTTTGTTTATGGAATACGGATATCCTATTATAGCACTTATCTGCGTTATTTTTTTGATCGTTGTGACACCTCAATCACATTTTTGTTTATATTATCAATTATCATGTAGTTGGTATAGTTTGATAAGTTTATTATACTGTTGTATTTTTTACGTTCCAATTACCATACAAAAGATAATATATTATATTCCCCTTGATTTATGATTAGTTACATGGCTACAACCATTTGTGTTGTCAGCAAACACGTACGGATACACTAACTCTCAGTGTAGGGGACTGTAGGGTACATTTTTTTTTGATTGAATAATACAATATTAGCAGATAATTTATGTTTGTATTGTGCTAAATTTCCATCATCCTCACCATCACCATCCACAACATCATTATTACGATAATGTTTTTACTTTATTAAAAGAGAAAGAAATCCAGGTGGCTCCATCACGAATAAAATAATTGATGAAGATAACAAACAATCGCCAAGTCTTCGAACTCATAGATGTTTCAGTTTTTTGTCCGCGGAATAAGGAATGGAAAGGATTCTGCTTGTTGTCGCTGGGGACTTTTGGGATGGGGTAACTGTATTGTTCGTAACCCTTGCTTTCAGCGGCCTTGTCTCCTAGTCGAGTGGACTAGCCGCATTCCTACGATCACGTGACCGTCCCTCACCCAGCGACAGTGACTACGTTGTTGCTAGCTAATCCGTAAGACCGAGAGCGCGCCAGCCCCTAAGTCAAGCCGCAAACGGCATATTTTGGTTTTTATTTTTTTTGCCTTATCTCCCCCAACTTTAATTAAATCGCTGAAACTTGGCCGTACCCAACATATAAGTTCAATACAACTGTGGAAAAAAATCCGTCCAAATTTGGGTTAAAAAGACGGACGACAGTCGTAAATCCATTGTTTTCACAATACACATTGGTGATTTCTATCAAATTTTCAAAAAAAAACTATTAAAGATAGAAAAATAACATTGTGACTAGCTAATAGATATTAAAATTATCTAGAGATTGACATATTTCAATCACATACACAATGGCGTCTAATGGCCTATAAAAATGAGAAAGTGCACAAATCCAAGTCACTTCTTTTGCGTAGACACACACCCTTAAAACAAGAATGAGGATATTTGATCGATTTTCGCCTCCACTTCAAATTCTTGAAGCATTGTATAATCGTATTTTGTAGTGATAGCTATCTAAATAATCAATTTTGGGGTTAGTATGTATATAGCTTAGTGTAATAAATTAACCTCTATACTTCGTTCATTAAAATACAAATATAGTAAAAACATAACCTCAATTCCGTCCGATAAATATTCGAGTCGATATATATTGAATTTATCGAATTATCGACTCTTGTCAATAATATTCTTGTTCAGTCCAGCGTTTTCATTGACCGAGTGATCGCGATCACACAGCCTTCTCGAGAACATTGCCAAACTAATATATAACAGGCGCCAGTCCGCTACACCCATAGATATCTATACACCTATAGTAGGCTAGATCAGCAGTCTCCAATACCTCCGCACAGGCGCGAGCGTACCAAATTGAAGCGTCTATCCCACCCATTCAAAATGGCGGTTTGGCGTTTTAATTTATGCTTTTTTAATGCAATGAAGTATTTTACGGGATTGTTTGATATGGTTTTAGCTTCAGCAGCATGGTATTGAACAAACAGAAACAATGCAAAGTTATTGCAGAAGGGAATTTAGTAATCATTTGGTGTCAAAGTCTAATATGCTCACCTGTCAAACTGGCGGCTATCTTTAAAAATATTTTTTCGATTAATTGCTCCCATCTAATTAACATGCAAACTCACCCATTCAAGTTTGCTTTCAATTGTCCCGGAAGTGGACCGCTGACTGCTAATCTAGCCAATTATATGGGATATCTATGGCTACACCGGTAACGCGATTTTGAGACGGTTAACGCACCTTACAGTTTTGTTTTATGGAATCGCGCGTTAACCTAACGTGCGGTAAATTTTTAACGTGGTGGCGTTAAATTTAACGTTAACGCGGATTATAGAGAATCACGGTGCAGGTATGACTCCAGAAAAAGCGTGGACGGGCGACGAGATTTATATCAGTCATCTCAGATTTTTTGGATGTCAAGCATATGCACATATTCCGAAAGAAATGGGATCCAAAATCAAGACCGCTGATTTTCGTGGGATATTGTGAGAATTCAAAGGGATATCGTCTGGTGGACCCGGAAAAACCTTACAAAATAATCAAGGCTAGAGATGTAATTTTCATTTAAGGGGAATCAACCGGGTCGTTGAACGTCCAAAAACCTTGTTTTTTTGTTACGGCTATTTTCATGTGTATTATAAAAACTTGAAAAAAAATGGGGAATTTTTTGGGGGGGAATTGGAGGGGTGTTTGGGGGTTTCGATACCTTATATTTATGTGTTCTGATTCAAATCGTGATTTAAAACTACTGACTGAAACCAGATCAAATTTGGCACGCATTTAGAGTAAAGTGTTATAATTGCTCTGACTGCAGAAAAATTGAAATTTGTGCAATGGGTTGACAACTATGAATTTTTCGCGTACCTCTACGAATGTCATATAATATAGTGCTCGTTTCGTACACTGACGTTACTACAGCAAGTGACACACGTTATATAGGTCCCAGTCAGACTCTTGGCACGAAAGTGCACTTTCCAACGAGGTATAACACTTCAAAATTGGTCTAGGCACTATCGAGATCGAGCTGAAGTTCCGAGTGCATTGCAAAAACTTGAAATATTTCTCGCGGATCAGTCGTGGCGAGGATTCGACGCGTGCAACCACTGCCGCTCAGTGCTGCCGCTCATGGTCTCGCCTGCGGCGTTCCAGCAAACTATCTCTACTTCGCCTCGTCTTGACTGAGCGAAGCGATAGTATCATAGAGAGTAAAGATGACCTTGGTCTAACCATGGAGTTTATTATAAATCCATGGTCTAACGCCAGAGCAGTGACACACACTACAGAGTATTACTGGAGTATACTGAGTAGCAGTAGGGTAGAAAAGAGCGTTCTGGACCACCTGTTTTTCCGGAGCCTCGGAGCCAGCCGGATCCGCGCGCACCGCTCGTGTATAAGACGTTCGACTTTCACTTTTAGCTATTTATAACATACACAATTAGATATGTATTTTTAATTGCGGTTAGGGCGCGCCAACTGCACGACACTCTAGACCATAGTGAATTAGATTGATATTAGTGTTGTTACCAACCCTTGCTGTTACTACCATTATTTTGTTTCAACTTCTCCCCTACTCTATCCTCAACACGACTATATTATCGTACGGTGGTCATAAATTGCATGTTATACCTGTCTAGGCTTATACCTGTCCAGCATTATAACGAGACTTGTTGGTTCTTTAGGTCTTCATGAACGAAGTCCTTCGCTCTTTTAGCACCTACCTCATAACCCCAAGTGACGATATTCTATTTATAGTTTAATTACGTATTGTTTTTCCGGAGCAACATATTTAATTTGTATTTTATAATTCACTAATAAGTTATCTTGAACTCCAGGATTGTTTTTTATTGTTTTTAAAAGTTATTGTTTCGATCTACTACTTGTGAGAATACTTACTCTATTTTCATATTTAAATTAAAGCGTGAATTAAAACTATATTCTGTTCTATTCGTTCCTCTCCTACTTGACCTAATACATTTGAACGAACTTGATCGTAAATGTTGCGGAAGAGGGTTAGGTATTTGAAATAAGAAAACATTTAAGTCATTCAAGGTAAGTAAATACTTTTTATTTATTACACAATGTACATGAAATTCCTTCACATTATCAGTCACATAACCTTCAAATAAATATTTGTGTTTTTACATGAATGAGCTACGACATTAATGCCGTTTACATCAAAGAGTCAAAAAATATTATCAATTTTTAAAAGATTTATACAACACAACAATTTTTTAATATTATTAAATCCAACATTCACAATAAAGTTGTATATTTACAACAAAAACTAAACACATCTAGCAGAATAGTGGTTACTTATAAAAACTCACTAAAATTAAACACTATATTACTATGAAATACATTATTATATTTAAATTATACAATGTCACAACATGTTTCTTATTTTATTGATCACTCCCCCTCCCAGGCACCCAAAGTTCATTTTCTAATAGTCTTATAATGGCCGTGGGCATATGTGTTGATACCATCATTTCTTATAAAGCGTTTATCATCATATGGAGACAAAGTGGCCTTTCTTTGTTTCAGAGTGAACAGTTCATGATGCATGCTTCTTATCGAAAACATGTTGGCGCTTTGCAATTCCTTAGAAAAAAGGCACTTTTTATAGTCTTCATGCACGATACACTTTTTCAACGTACGTTTCACTATTCCTTTGCCAACCTTCTTTACTTTTCCACTGTCTTCTAAAATTGAATACATTTTTGGTCTTAGTCCGATAAATTCTTTAACTACTGCTCTTTTTTTTTTTTTTTTTTTTTTTTTTTGTGTGGCTGTGAATGAGTTGAGAAATGTTTTAAAATTTATATCTTGTCAAATGAAGTTTATTTCATGTTCTACTTAGTGTTGAGTGATAAAATTTTGTCCAAAATGTAAAGATTTGTTCGATGAAGCGGTGATATTGTTATCTAAACTTTTGATTATAAGGTAAGAGATTAAAGTGATATTCAAACATTTTAATTTGAGAAAAATATCATGTGAAATAAAAACAAAAGTTTAAAACACAAGAATGTGTCAAGGCTTCTCAGATTTGTGAAGAGGCAAGGTCGTCTCATGAGAAGAGGCATGTAGAACATTATGTAGTGTCTCCGGGAAACTTTAGATATCGGCCAGTTATCAAATAAATCGGCCAGTTATCAAATAAGTTTTCACATATATAAACATTCTAGTCACAGTGCCGTAAGATATTTCCATTCAAACGTGGTTTATTTTCTATCTTAAACGCCCTTACTCTACTTA
>JAMZAV010001479.1:0-133999 GCA_024449915.1 Sweltsa coloradensis | reverse complement strand
TAAATGAGAAGAGTTAATGCAGGTATGTTTGATGATTAGATTGTTTTCTAAGTGTATAATAAATAATTGATGATGAGAATATTGCAATATAAAGTTTTATGAAATAAAAAGAAAAAATGCAATGTGTAAATGTGAATTAAATTTTCAAAAGGAGGACACAGAATTTGGATGGCCTTGGAGTTAAGGGGGGTTAGAGAGGTGGGGCTAGTCCCCAGAAAGCTACAATGTTTACAGACATGGCACCTCCACCAACGCGAGCAAATAATAATAATAATAATAACGATTAGTTTCGGTCTTTATTTTGGACACGCCCATTCTTGTGTTTGGTGCATAAATAAATTATTTTGTATCATATTCATTCATTCAAACTGTTACAATTCCTCTGAGTAGCGAATTTAATGTAAATTCGAACTATTGTTTCCTGAATGTCTGCGATTTATATTCCTCTAGTCTGGGATGAATTCACTGCTGCTAATCACGCAAACCAAGCAGACTCATTCACGAAACTAAGAATCAATAACGTTCGTGTCTCGCATTACGGCAAGATTAATAGGCCAGGTAGGGAGTTCTGTCCAGGGTTATGATGAAAATCACGAGATAAGGCTGATTTACCATTATTTTGTATTAGAATTTGTCTCAAATTTAAAAAGCTGTCAAACACAGTGATTCAATCAAAGAAATTTAAATACTGTAAATTTAAAGTTATTTGAGTAAATACTTAAGGCTATTGTTATCACCCTAGGGTTATAACCTATAAAGTCCATGAAAGTTGGCTGAATGAAAGAGTATCTTTAAAAAATCAGCAATTTGTTGCGAAAAATAGCTTCTCTATCGGCCTCCATTAACTATTTATTTTTTACTTTATTATTTAAAGATGGCATCGAAGTTATACTTATTTCTATAGTTATATATAGATTGTGAGTGAAGGGTTATAACCGCACGCCTGTCGTGATGTCCCCGCTACAAAACACACACACACACACACACACACACACACACACACACACACACACACACTCACACACACACACACACATACACGTGCGCCAGAAATGTCGCATACGGCTATCGAGTGTGCGGTGTGTTGTCGGCTGGGCGCGGGTTGCCCGGCAACGAGGGGCAGTCGTCACGCGACGCGAGGCGCACAGACGTCGCCTGGAGGTCTACCCTTCCGCGTCGCGACGCCCGGTAGGGGCATCCTACCGTACCGACAGTCAATACGAGGGGGGGGTTGCAAACACGTTTGTTCTCCGTTTAACGTGTTTATTAGCTGTTGAAGACTGGATCCACAACACATTAAAAGCCTGGAATAAATAAAATAATAAATAAATTCGTATTTAAAGTCTACCCACTCAGTCATATAACTGATTTTCAGTGGGGGACAGTAAACCAAAGCGACCAAACCAACCTTGTAGGCCCCGACGCAATCGACGAGTGAGCGATAACCAACCAGATCGATATTTGTAATAGGAAATATAGCAATCAATGGTATGGACAGTGCGAACAAAAGCGGATCAACACCAGAATCAACAACCTATTTATATACAATTTACAATTATATTATTGTAACAAAGAGAAAATTTTATTTGGTTGCATTTTTTTTATTGTGTCATTTATATTAGTAAAGAGTAATTGTACACATATTAGAGTGATCAAATTAAATACGAAAATACACTTGTGATATTATTTTGGGTTCAAAATTTAATACTTTATTTGCTGTCTAAAAACTTATTTATCGGGTAGAACATTTATTTTATACAAAAAGTAGAATAACATCATAAATATGTATACTTACAGTAAATATATTGTTACATTTAAAACTGTGTCCAAGAATATATATATTCCGCACCTTTCTGGAGGGCTAATTATAAGATTTCTTGCGATGTAAACGAGACGGGGCGATTCGCTTCACAACCTAATTCATATATAAGTTTAATAAAATTAATTCGTATTTAGAGTACCTACTTAGTCACATAACTGATTTTTAGTGGGGGACTTTATTTTAAAGCAGACCAAGCCAACCCTTTTGGAGCCGTCACCATCGACGAGCGAACAATGAACAACTAATGACCGGCATATTTAAGTAGGAAATACCGATCAATCAAGCTGGGTACGATCGCACTGGCAAGCGGTGCTGAATCAACAAGGCTAATTCGGAACAACCTTCGAATGTATTGTGCTATCGTTGCTAAGACGGCTCAAAAGTCACCGTTTACACAATATTCTAAATCCATATCACAAGTTAAAAATCTTCAGCCTGTAGCGGGATTCGAATCATGGACCTTCTGCATTAGAAGCAGGAACACTAACCACAAGACTAACAAACCACACAGGTCGTTTTAAAATTGTCTCATCGTCTTAACTGAATATGTCGTAGAGATTTTTTTATTTTTGAATTTGTCGTTTTTGGTGGAGGCGCCGGGTCGGATGTAGTTAAATGTTGTTTTGTTTGCAATCGGAGTAACCGCTCTAGGTTTCATACAAGGGTTCCCGGTGTTCCGATATTCGTTCCACATACAAGATAGTTACGAAATTCAGACGGATGGAATGTCCTAGGGGAATTCCTAAGATTCTTCGCGATGCAAATGGGACGGGACTATTTATTTCACAACTTAATATTGATTTATCCTGTAATAATAATAATATAATTATTTATATTTTTAACAAGATAATTAAAACCAAGACTTTTAGACCGGGAAGATATCAATAAAAACACAAACACACGAACAATAACCACGGTCAGAAATATAAACACTTACCAAAAGTGCGTAAACTTTCTGAAGGACGGAAGTGGAGCTTCTGAAAATTTACGCACTTTTGGTGTTTTTATTATTTCTGACAGTTATTATTGTTAGTGTGTGTGTTGTTTACATTTTTAGATATTTAATGAAAGAAATAATGATTTAAAACAACCATTTTAGAATGAAATAAGTTTGAAAAACGACTCATCCCCTACCACTTGCATCTCGAGCCAACTCACGAATAATATAGCTTGTCTGAACCCATATTGCTGTAATGCAGTAGACAAACTAAGTACATATCGCTTTTCAATATTGGCCTCTGTGTTTGTGAGGTGGGTTAGTTCGAGATGTGGTCTGACCGCCCCACCGTGAGCCGGTTGAGTGTAATTAGCCCGCGAGTTATAGACAAGTAGCTCGGGTTTAACTAGCCACGGTGTCTGTTTGGATTGCTCTCCATGTGATGCTGGTCATTAAACATAGTAATTACCGCACGCTGCAGCTTGAGCGTTGTTGTGGTTGTTGTTGCAGTCGCGGGGCACTGATTAGGGAGGTCGGCGGTTCGATAACAGCCATGGGCAGGTCTGACGCTATTTCAGAGGTTTTATTCGCGAATGCTGCCCCAGGCTTATGATTTAAAAATAATGTAATGAAACCACGTTTTGATTTTGGCGCTTCAATACTTCATCAAGTTTTAAGGTGTGACCTTATAGACTTCAAAAGCTTGTTGTTTCCTATTTCTTCCTTATTGTTGATGGTGGAAATAGTAAGTATTTAGTTTTAACACTAACTTTCAAAGTCAAGAATTGAATTATGCCGCATTATTTAATGGATTGTATGAACAGCATGAAAATTAATACATCTCAAACTATTGAGCCCTAGCAATCACCCCTAGACATTCTTTTCTCACAACCCTAATACCTTGATTACCTTCTATTCACCTGAAGAAGGTCTTATAGATTCTAGAGTTAGTAGGTTTTTTGCATTAATAATAATCCATACTCATTTCCAACAGTGTCAATGTTGATATTTTGCATTTTCGCTTCGAAAACGCATTAGATTTGAAATGTTATTTCGTAATAAATAAATAAACGTTGGATGCTGGATTTAAAGAAATTAATAATTGTCAAGGAAATTATGATTTTAAATAAAATGGGGAAATTATTCACAGCTTAAATTTGGGTCTTGGGAATTGATTGGGGGTTGCTGAATGAATAAGACTGCAGCCCATTTGACTGACTACAACAATTAAGTACATTTTGGATTTTTCTTTGGTCACACGCACCATTTTTTAAAGTAAGTAATTTCAACCTCAAATTCCTTAAACCACAATTTCAAGTAGATGTCAATATTTCGTTTGAACGAACAATTTTCGCAAAATAATTGAATTTAATACAATTAGTTGGTCATGAAACTTTTGAGAAATAATTATTCATTTCACCGAAATCGGGGATCTGCCGCTTTAGTCGCTAATATTATTATGTTGCGATTATTTTTTAGATTGATCAAAGAATATGTTGAAGAGCGAGGTGGATTATGGGTCCGGGTGACAGAAGTAAAGCTGTGGGATGATAGGAAAGAGTGTGGTAAATTGGTGGAGAGGTAGGTGTCGGATATAGATAAAGAAACGCGACCACTCAATCCGACATAGTTGGAAATGAGTTTAGATTATTATTTTAATTCATTGTGTATTATTTTTCAACTTATTCTAGCAATATCAAATCTCAAAAACAAAATTAACACAATATTTGGGCGTGCCAGAATGAAAATTAATCGATTTAAACACATTTTTGTTGGATATAATATGTGATGGTTAATATGAAATATGTTAATAAAGAAATATTTGTAATTGAGTCGCTAACATGGATGTAAAATAACCCATAATATTATCGTAGAAGTAGAAGGGTAGACATTATATGACGATTTTCTCGGCGTCATAAGATAAACTGCGTCATAAGATAAGCGGCGTCTCAGAAACATGCATCGTTTAACCCAGTAACACAGATCTTTGTTCTACTGTCGACTCTAATCGTCTTCTGACAATCTTTATTAACACACCCGTATTTCTAGGTTATTGCGTTTCCTCTGCTTATCCCCTGCATTTAGCTCAGCAGGAGTATCCTAACAGCCTATTAAGCCAAGCTGTGAGACGGCATGCTAAGCGAACAGATAAAGAACGACAATAAAAAACGGACATTAACATTAACACCCTCAAGCTTTATATTACACGTATCCTACTCACTCTAGCTACTGCTGAATTCATTGTTACCTTCCATAGCAATTGGAAATAATGTGGACATTTAGTTAAGAAAAATATTTTCAAGATGAAAATGTGTTTACTGCAAAATGTTCGATAAATTTCCAATCCAATTTCCATAATGAACAACTTGGCAACACGGTCTCGATTGGCAAACACTCATTCGTGCCAACATTGCAAAACATTTTTGAAACAACATTGTTGTTTATTGTTCAGTATTTTTTCGTTTGCACTAAGTGCTGTGTGAGATATGGTTACATTCTACAAATGGTTCGGTGTTTTGAATTAACATAATATTATGTAGTAAATTTTGTGTGAGCCCCGTATTCCCTTTACAAATATTTCATAAAATACGAATTTGAACATATTATTGTAAGACACACGAAAACAGCGATTCAATTAAATTTTTAAAGAGAATCAGAAAATCATTCAATTTGTAAAATTGTTTACGTTTAAAATCCATAGAATTCCGTTTTCTTGTTTAAAATTTAAATAACATAATTTTTAAACAATATCCTTGCCTTTTCTAGCATTCAAAACCAACCGTGCAGAATTTCACATGAACATAATATCCATACATAAAATTACTTGAGTGTGTCACACTGCAAGGTCGTTAAATAATAATGTACACGTTGAGTTTGATAACCTGCCCGTTTAAACATCTATGAATTCTCGCTCATAAACTGCATTACCCTCAGTCATATTAATACCCCTAATGGGCCACTCGATACCTATTTTTACCTTGCTGCGAATCGATTTACAGGCTCTTTTCCTGAACAAATTGTGAATACAACTGCAGAATATTACTGTCAGATTTCAATCTCTTTCAAACATTTAATTTAATTTCCACCGGTGCTGAAAATAGCTCAACGTCCTCAATAAAGTGTGAACTCCAGTTGTATTTATTAAAAGAAATTTGTAACATCACATCATGACGTCAAATAAAATTTGATGCGTAAATCTACATCATTTGGCACATAGTCAAGTCATGTATTACTGACAGTTACGCCGACAATCTTACTTCCCTTTATTTACGAAAGCATTGCTCAAATTACATTTGCTTGAAGGCACCCATATCTTGGCATCAATATCTATGCAAACCGTACAAAAAGGTTCTCGTGCTCTCGTAGACTAAAGATAAGTGTCACTCCTTGTGACTTCTCTCATCGAGGCGACTACTCACAAAGGAATTTTACTAAGGAAAATGTCCTTGCTTTTATGACTCCTACATTTTTTATTCCAGACTTTTTCTTTGGTGCATGAGATCATTATGGTGCGCAAGGGCCCGATTACGATTCTAAAACATGGAATTTCATTTTCATGAATAGAGATGACCTCATTCACAGAAAATAATTGAAAATAAAACTTTTCTTTGCATATACAACTCCAAAATATGTATAACTTTTTGCGACCACCACCATCGATATCCACTTAAACTTCAACACGGTTAGCTGTTTTAACGGTAAACAATGTGTTATACCAATTTTTTGAACAGAATTAGCCAGCAGACGAACGAAGTCAAAATCAATTAGGTCTGCTTTACTGACCCGTCATAAAAATTTCTTATTTACTTCATCTTATTGCAAGTTTAGGATCTTTAACGACTCTAGCCGTGTGGGTTTCGTACTTATTTTATGCAGAAGTACCGTACTCGATTTCAGTTTATCAAGGCCTCCAACGACAGCACAACTTTTCATAAAGTACGCATCTGTTTTGATCGTAGTGGATTATGTACTTTTCACACCTATAGTCGAGTAATTTAGTGGTTTTATTTTACTTCAATACAAACTTCAGAATGAAAACGTATTTTATACACAACACAACCCCAACGACACAGCTTCACAACTTTTCTTTGTTTTCTTTTTCCTAGTTTCTATTTTCATCATTTAAATTCATTTAATTTTCCACTCTAAACATACTGATTTAAATATATTTACTAAAAATCGTGGGCTTATGATACATTGTCGAAATATTATTATTTCAAAATGTGCTTACTACAGTTCATTATTTTATTTGCGTGTATGTACTTTTCATTATTTTGTATATTTATTTTTTAATTTATATCAGTTTTAATAACTAAATAGGACACTTAAAAATCAAAACTAAATAAATAAATACATAAATGATATGGTTGCAAGTTTGCCTAAACAGTTTGACATAATATTTGTGTTCCTCGGAGACCAATTGGCGCTATTTCCGTCCCCAGATATCTCTATCTCTGCATAGGAGGATGCGCCAAGAGTTCGTTTTATATTTCTGATGGAAGATATAAATCATATCGAATTTTCTTGCCAAACGGTATAATAGTGCCGTACATTTTTCGCGATGTCTGCACGTTATTCAGAATGTGGGTATTGTGTAGAGTAGGTATAGGCATTTTAAAACCGTGGCTAGAACCGCAAAGTTAAAGTTAGGGTTAAGCTAACCGAGCTGGCTCAACTTAGAGAACAGGATCACATACAAAATAATACTGTCAATAGCACAAAACTAATGCAGTCATCATAACCTAGAAACTTTATAGCAAAATATACTTTCAGTTGGCAATATTCTGTAAATTTATCTACAAAAATAAAGGTAGTAAAGGTTTCTTATACATATATGAAAACTGTCGCACAGCAACATTTCAGTTCCGTTTTCAAATCCAAATTACGTTTCTGATCCCTGTTGAAACTATTTTTTGTGTACGCTTCATTAATTCTCTTGACTTAAGAAGTAGTTAAGAACACATATTTTTCGGTTTTGGTGGAGGCGCCGGGTTGGCTCATTTCGAGTTCTAATCTTTACTCGTACTTTTAAGTGACTGCTCAATGGTTTATATCAGGGTATCCGGTGTTCACATATTCCTTCCACAAACTAGGTATATACTTAATTCAGACAGATGGAATGACCGAAGACTGGAGGGATATTCATGAGTTTGCTCGAGACGCGGACGGGACGGGACAGGATGTTTCATTCTAAAAAGGACGTTTTTAACCATTATTTCTACCATAATATACCTTATAAATAATGTATTTGACGGAATATTTTTATTTATTCAGTATAGATTACATCATTATTCCATTTAAAACAATATAAAACAAGCTTTTAACAATGAAATAAGTTGTGAAACGAATCGTCACGTCTTGTTTGCATCGCAAGGAATCTCAGGAATTTCTTTCCAACTTTTGGACATTCCATCCGTCTGAATTTTATAACTATCTTGTATATGAAACAAATATGTAACACCGGGTACCCTTGAATGAATCCTAAAACAGTCATTTAAGTTGCAAGCAAAGATTATTAATTTAACTAGGCGACCCGGCACCTCCACCAAAAACGAAAATATTTTTGTTCTCGACGACTTTTCAGCCAAGGGTCTTCATAAAATGTGCACATTTAAGAGGGTTCCGAAATGTTGTCTGGATTTTGTAAATGAAAATGAAATGGTGCCCCGTGACTTTACCGTTATACTTCTCAAATTTCATTAAAGGGGCTATTAACTCAAAAACTCAAAAAATTATTTTTTACCACATGATCTATAGCACAATACTACACTAAAATGACAGTTTAAAAAATTATATCTTGTAACTGTGATTTAACACCAATTTTTCAATTTTTTTATCCAGAAATTTGCGAAAATTGGTGTTTTGGGAAATTTCTTAAATCGGCTTTAACCTGCTCCTTTTTTGGTCCACATAGATCCTAGAGCATAGTACCAATCTAAAATGCCCATTTTTTACATCGTGTCTTGAAACTGTGCCCAAATATACCCTCAAAAACGCAAAAATATGCATTTCAAAATCACACCCCATCTTGGAAATCAGCATATTTTGACCAAACTACTTGCCCAAATTAAAACAAAATATAGAAAATTTACAAAAAAGGCTGTAGAGTACGTCAATAATGGCCAATATTTTTTTAGATCAAAATCCTCCAAGGTCACGGGACATAAAGATCGTCCCCATGTTATTTCTTATGGGAGATTTTTGCCTAGCTCGAAAAATGTCATGTTTGACCATTTTTTGGGAGGTCATGGTGGCCCCAATAATTTTTCTGTTAGTTGCTAAATTCATTACTAGTTAGCCTGAATGAAATATATTTTTTTAGTTTAGTGGTTAAATACCCCTTTAACCGGGAAACACTCCCGTAGGTGTAATTGATTTTTTAGAAATACTCTTTCTCTTTACACTTTTGTTAAGAAAGAAACTCACGTTTAAAAATAAAATATCAATACTAGTAGTATATTTTCAGATTGTGTATGATGCCAAAGCATTTAAGAGGGTGACAGGTACTCACGTACTATGGGGCAGATGCTCTATCTGTCACTCTCGCATTTATTTTTAATATTGTGTTCAAATGATACATGTAAATAAATGCAAATATTAATAAACAAAAAAATAAAAGATATTTTACAGGTGTACACGGGAGACCGGCCTAGGAATTATTTTTGTAAGGCGAACTCGGCAAGCAGCTCGCTAAGCAAGTCTTTATAGTTTGCGCAGAATTGCTGATTCATTGTCATGCATTACGTTGATAATCACGAAGATATTAATAACGGTTTACGACAGCTGGCTAAGGATGAATAGTTTACGTGTATATATAAATTATAAATGTAATTTACCTAAACATTGTTTTAAAAATGCTAAACAAATTATCTAATCCACGTAACTGAGACAGTAATAAAACAATTATAAAAAGGTATTCTGGAAAGTCGTAAATGAAACGAAGAGTTATTAAACAATTTAACAATCACAGGAAGAAAATTTTAATGCTGTCTTAAAATTTTACAATATTTTTATTTGTTTTTTTTTGTGTTTTTTATACGTTTCTTCCACGAAATTTGTTTTATTGTGTAGTATAGTTGCAATAAAAATTTTTAGTGATAAGTCTTTAGGGTTTTTAAACACCATTCGTGTTCATGTTATGAAGTTATATGTCATATACCCGAAGAACATTCGTTTTTGGTGGGGCTTTACGTTTTAGTAATAACAATTTATTTAAATTACTTGGTTATTAATAAGGCTATCTATATTAATCGTTGCAAGTTTGGTGAGTGATATAGTGTGCGTCGAGCAATCCCTCTACGCAAACACACAGTGTACGTCCAGGCAGACACTCTCACATGGTCGTAGTAATTAGCTTTATCATACACTTGAAACTAATTAACTAATTACCATTAGGTTAATTACTAAGGTGGGCACCCAAATTACGCTGTCAATTCTACCTTGGGGTTGTAGCTCGTACATGTTTCACAATGTGGGGTGGAGATAACATCTAGACAGCAGGGCAAACCTAGACCGTATGTACTAAGAGTGGTATTTCTATATCCCAATGGAATAGCATTTAAAAGTTTTCGGCTCTTCAATATGATGGATCGTCCTAACTTACGGTTCTCAAGAGGAATTTTGATTTTTCACGCGAAGAATGCCCCGAATCTGATATCAAAGCCTTTGTGCCTGTTCTTTTCTTCAAGTTCCAATATTTTATTAGTTTGAGGCAGATAGTCCCATCTGCGAAGCCTCTTCATAGCCATTTCAACATAAATTCTTCAATATACGTCCTTTATCCCAAACTTGAGTTTTCTCTCTAATATTTTTTTCTCCATTTTAAGGTGATAAATATTAATTCATACGAACTTTTATAATGTGCGCCACTAAACGAAAGCGTTTTTATTAAAGCCTTCTATAATCCTCTTTTATAATTCGCTCTTGTTGTTTTAGAATCTTACCTAAGTAATCCCCAAACGTTCGCACCTTAATACTTTAGTGCCCCCTCCCCCCCCCCCCCCGTCCTATCGTTTACTAAGTTTAGTCAATGTCAACTCAAAAAGTGCTACTAGTGATAGAATGTTATAATCAAATTATGTCTGTGTGAAAATAATAATGAAAAATAGTAAATAAGAAACCCTTTAGTATCTTTTAATAACAGTAATATACAAAATAAGGTATGATTGTACATTTAGTATTTTTGAAATTACACTGACCCCAACACATTTTTGAAAAATTAATATTCTATTTTATCGTCTCCCACTGATAATCAGTCATGTACTTTATATACGAATAACATTTTATTTTATAATTTAAGCCTTCCATGAATTCTACAATCAACAGGGCCTAAAGACTAATAGTACATTTAAAATAACATTTTCCTCAGCCATTGTTTGGGGCCAGTTTCAATTTTTTCATTTTTTTTTTTTTAAGGAAAAACACAAATATTCTGCTTCCTTCTCTGTCCGAACAATACCATCGAATCACGTGACAGCCTGGTTCTTCCGTCCCGCTCAAGGGTAAATCCACCCGACAACCGATCCATGCGGCCTAACTAGGGGGCGTGTCTAGCTTAGATTTATCTAATATCGATTGACCTTGAAATCTATTTCATATTTCATGTCTGGTGGGCCGACTAGGTCATTCGATGGTTTGTTTTCATCAGGGGGAATAATTCATGTCATTATTAAAATATTCAGAAGTATAATGTAGCCACATGTCTTCTAATGACCTTTACATGTATAAATAATCCCATCGTCATTTATTTATGATGCACACGAAGAGTGCTTTAGCTTACAAATTCATGTACAGCGAACGAGGGTATTATTTTATAAAACATTTTTAGGGGGATGATGAGGATCGCCAAAGTGTGCCCCGTTAGAAAACGATCATTGAGCATGTTCGCCCATAGCCGCTTGTAGAGAACAATGTTTAATATAATTTTTATGGGAAGCCTGCCCAGGGTGCAATTCATGTCCCTCTTCTGGTCTAAATAGGTATGTTGCGGATAGGTCAATTGTGAAGGGATGACAGAGGACTGTTTAAGACGACTAAATCCCTTGCATTCGTATTAACGACTGAGGAAAACCTCAGAAGAACCCTTCAGTCAGGATTGCCGGTCTCGACGGGATTCAAACCCGGGACCTCCCGAATAAGAGTCAAGTGCTTAACGCTCGAGCCAACACTGTTGGTAGAACAATGTTTTCAACAAGGTTCTGCAGTTGGTAAAAAACAATATATGGAGATAGAAGAGAGGGAGATGGCACATTGCTAAACATTATTTGAGTTGCGGATGCCCACATAAAGATAATTTAATTGATTTCATTGTTAACTATATTCTGAAAATGTGCTGCTGTGATCGTGCCAACACACATTATAACTCAACGTATTGGTGCAAACCTCAGCCTATAGAACAATAGATAAAGCGTCTCAGTAATTCAGACAAAGGTAATTCAATGTGTAGAATTCAATTTAACTGTCAGGTGATTGTCACTTTCACAACCAACAACCACAGCTTTGAAACTGTTTTATTAGAAGGTAAACTGACAGAAACATTTGAACTGGACATTGAAATTAGGACATAAATGCTTTGATTCCTCATTAAAGCTGGATATGCTTGATAAGAATGAAGAAGTGTTTGATAATGAAAGCAACTCACCCTGATATCGAGTTCGAGTTGATCATGGCTGCTGGGACGGAGTCGGCTATGCTCTCCCTGCTCATCTCGTCCGCCATGGCGACCTTGAGCTGGTGCCCGAAGCTGGCGAGGTCCTCGCGGAACGCCTCGCTGCCCGGCGTGATGGCGCCGCTCGCCAGAGCCGGCACTGGCGTCGTCGCGTCCAGTTCGGCCGTCTCCTCCACCGGCACCAGCGCCTCCGTCTCGTCCTCGTTGTAGATCTTGAAGTATGCGATGGTCATGTAGATGACCGCGATTATGAAGGACGGGACGGGGATGGCGATTGCGTACACAAGATTCATATACACCTGGTTCATGTCAAGGTCACTAATTACCTTACTCGGGTCGATCTTACTGTAGAAACACGAGAAATTTGTCCCGGGAGTTCCGTATTTCTTAAGCCAGATGGTACAGTTCAACATGGGAGGGTAGCCACATCCCTTTACGTTCGGAAAGAAATTCGCCCCTACGTAAAACCACTCGGAGTCGTTGCCCATAAGGCCGGTCGCGATTGATGCCTCAAGGTCAAGTTCCTCTTCTTTAAACTTGGTGTCGCTGTTGATCTCCTCTTCGATATAGTCGAAGTAATCTTTGTTTTGTTCGCGACGCTTGCGGTCCGGCCGCTGAGTCGACCCCCACGTGGCGTTGCGGTAGTAGAAGGGGTTCGCGGTCGATGACCCTACGAGGTCTAGCTCGGTGGTGGTGATCAAGACCGCGCGATGATTCGAACTGGACCCGTGCGCGACCGCCCTCGACTTCCGGCGGTCCCACCTTATATCGTCCAGTGACCCCAGACTTTCTCTGTCCTCCTCGGCCTCTTGCTCTTCGGTGTGCTCTTCCTGCATCGGCGTCGTCGACGTCATTGGCGTTGGCGGTAGCTCCACAAGTTTGTAGTTCACCCTTACCATCGTACACTGGAACACCTCCTTAGTGCAACCCTCTCTGCACGAGGGGAAGGCCTTCGAGCAATTCTTCACGCCCGCCTTGTGCTCAATGTCCAGCGTCTGGCAAAGAGCCGCCACCGGGTCGAACTCCATGAAGATTGTCGTGAATGCAGGCTCGATCACGAAAGGCACCAGGAAGAGAAAAGCAAAGAGACTGAAGATGCCGAGGAGGATGAAGAAAGCCGTGGTATAGAACAAAAGTTTCTGAAGGAACGACTGCTTCTCAGCGTCGTCCTCGGCCATGGCTAGGCCCTCACACGAGACTACCTTGCGGTGGCCTGGTTAGGTTCATAGGTAGAGTCCTTGGACGAGCCTCGGGTCAGGGAGCGTCATGAATCTTCCAGAGTTTGTATCAACCTGGAGAGACCATCAGCGTTCTTCCATCATAACTTGTCTGAAATCAATCACACCGACTTCCCCATGAGAACACTCTCGTTAACCCTCGCCCTAAGAGGACGTACCTCAAGGCAAGAGCAACAGAAATACGAGACAACATTAAGAAGAGAGACGTACAGTTTCACTCCGGCAAGTCTATGAGAAGACACAGAAACAAGACAAGAGAAAGGAGGCGGATTAAAGCATTACACATCCTAACTACAAGGAACAATACTGATGGCGTGTTAGAACCCTGGACAAAGAGATAACGGGGCGCGATACAACGGCTCCACCTGTTTGAAGTGAAGGGTGGCTAATCAATTAAGAGGGTGAATCGTTACAAGATCGTCCTTGGAACTTGACTGGGTAACTTTCTATAGAAAGCAAACTTGAACATGTAAATACGACCAGTTGAGAATAGTATCGTGATGAGACTAATCAATATGGGCGGGGGCGTCACGAGAGGTTCAGAAGTTTGTCCCTGTTTCGTGAACAGTGGGGTCACAGCTCTTGTTTTATTAACACGTATGACATGTCGAGCCGGCGACGAGTTGTGATTGGTCGGAACTCCGCAATGCGTTACAGACGGCCGCGTCGTGTAACATGGCACGTAATGGGATTCACCGCAAGTGGCCAATATTCTCTACACCGTATACTCAACAAGTTAAGCACACTAATTACACCCCTCGCATTATTAACTAGACAATGAAGCCGTTGTCTGTTTATTACTTATAAATTTTAACTATCGCCGAGGGGGAATTTAACACAATGCCATCAGCACATTCTTGTCAAACTACACAGTACACTTTAGAGACATGCTAAGACGCAAGCTAGATTCAATGATTGGTTGACTTGTTAGTTGAGAATCATAATATTACTACAAGCTAGGGTAAGAAAGTAGAAAGAGTTGATTAAATACTAAAATAAACATCAAACAGATACAAGAACAACAATGTAAAATCAAGTTTAAACAACATTACGACACATAGATGGGTTGAAACATGTCACATATAAATGAGAATGCGACCATGTTTGACTTTACCTTACACATAATTTACGTGCACATTATTGCTTGTGATATTCAACGGAAAACACTGTGATTGCACTGAGCGTGGACGGCTACACGGACTATCTCCCAGCCATGACCGTGAGTGGTGTGCGACTGAGGGCTCTAGCGCTGGGCGCCGCGACGGTGGCGCGCTGCGGTGCCGGGGACCGCAAGCATTTCAAGTCGGACACGGGCGCATTTCAAACCGATTACAAAAGGAGTATTAGAGTTGTCAAAAAAAATTTGAAGTTTAAGATTGTTAGTGAAACTGACGTAAATCAACGGGGGACACAATTAATAACTTGGCGTGACTAAGGTATTTTAACAGAAAACATTGAGATGAAATATAACGATGACTCGACGGCACGATTTTTCTCCTTATACACATTTTAAGCACGTTTTATTTTAAAACTTAAAAATTATGAATGACGTCTAAACCAACATTCCAACTAAGACAAAATATTCTTAATAGTTTGAGATTCAGTTTTATAATCCTCAAAGCTTTAATTATTAAGTTTTCCATACACATTTAATATTAAATGTACTTTTTTATTGCATTGTGTATTCTAATGAATATTTGTTTCCGTATGACATTCATTAATTAAATTTTGCACAAGGATAGTAATTAGCCTATAGTCAATACAGTTTATTATTTCTAGATTGAACCATTTCTTTGTCTACAATTCCGAGTTCTTTTGTCGCTCGGTCATTAATCTACTTGAGCGTTAAGGTAGTCAAAATTTAACTTGAAACTGTCTTGTGTTTCTTTTTAAAGAAATGCAGGATTTTTTTTACTCGTGACCGTTTCGAACGACCGATAGAGAGGTATAATTAAATTGCTTTGCATTTTATTCCATCACAATTAGATTGACCTTATTTTATATTTCATAGATCTTTTCGATTCAGTAGAAGGTACATTACTTAAGCCATAATTAAATAAATCGTCGCCGTCTGCAGTATTTACTGTGACCCAGAAACTTTCTACATCTGCATAACTCCCACGTTCGACTTGTCTCTAAAAATAATTACAAGAGTTGCTCAAAACAAACTCTTCTTCGATTTTTCTCAAGCAAACTCCATAAATTTCACATTTCTTTCCGACGTACAGAGCGATTCTTACAGTAAACCGTGGCGTTTCTGTTTTAACCCGGGCGAATTAAGCTGTCGTGTCAAATCCCCCCACACACTCTCTCTCTGCGCCAACCAAGCAGCGGACTATTGATCGCCAGCTAGTGTGGAGAGTTGACCGTAGGTTGCGCTAGCGTCGACTGCTGCGGTGGCCATGTTGGAAACTGGTGCGAATTGTCTCGAACTGCAGGGATGTTTATTATTTTAGAACGAAACTACCTCTTATATTTAGGTGAGTGATAATCTACTATCTTGAACGGGGCTTGCAGTGGAACGTGTGTGCGGTTCTGTGTCCACCACAGGCGACTACACACGGTTGATTAAGGGTTGTGTAAATAAGGGCTTCCTTAACCCTTCATTATTTTGCAAGTTGCGTGGTAGACGTTGTTCAATTATACTGAACGTTACATCATTAAGTCTCGAGAGTCTAGGGAATATTACCAAACAAATTAGATAAAATATAGTTGAAAGATGCTACTTATTGCGTTAGGCATCTTGCAACAGTGTTGCCAAATATAATAGTAAGAAAGTATTTCCTAGATGCGTGGGTATATTTTAAAGGTCACTTCATAACAGTTACATTTTTCATTACCGCCATGTCAATTATGTCACGTGATTTGTCCAAGAATATTTTGTATTTATTTTTGAAGTCGTGATGTTTATGCAGCTCTTTAGCTCGTAGAGTAACTAAAGGGTTAAAGAGTATAAGGTCGTGGTGTTGTTATTATTGCTGTACAAACATATATTTTAGATGTGTACTATTTTAATTTATACTCTTTACTGGATTTTTAATACAGCAAAAAATACACATATCATGACGTCGTTATACGATCGAACTATCTCACAACAAACGACAATTATACAAATTAACATAGATAGTAATGTTTAACTTTAAACCTAATTCAACGACTGAATGAGCTTAGTTTTATTTTCAACTTCCTTACGGCTATTACTGACCCTTTACTTGAAAGCACAAGTTCGATAGATGTTTTTAACGCATTAAGTACACAAGTTGTTTTTGGTTCGGTTTCGCGTTAACCGTAATATAGTATAAAACATAAATAGATCAATAAACATAGTTCTTTCTCGAACAATTCTTCATAGACATTAGGGGATAATGTTTTACTGTAGTTCAATATTATCTCACACATTTCGGACGTTTTAGTTTTTATGTGCTCTGCTTTTTGAAGCTGTCGGCGTCGTAAAGCGAACAGTGGCGCCACCAGACGTTACTTTGAGGAACTACAGTTTGTGGATTCTGTTTTTACCTGTCGTGACTGACCATAACGTTTTGCGCAAGTTCAAATACAATAAACATTTTTAGGCTGACTTCTACTGTTCTATAGTATATATACACAAATACTTACATTAAATTAAATATCGTTCATCGAACTGATAACGTTTTCATAAGATGATATGGCAAAGATTTTTCACAAGATTTTTATATGTAATATGTTTTGGCGATATACGACTATACACAATACCTTACTATTATATAAATTATGCCTATTGTATTTTGGTTCACATATTCCTGATTGTCATAAAGCAACATTGCCTTTGATTTCACAACTGTACGATGAATGAAGCACCTACACAAGATAACACAGAGTGCCATCTTGAGTGGCGTACGTATAACTAAAGATATTATATCTCGTTACATTGTATAAAGAGACTTTTATCTTTTCGAAAAAAAAACACGTTGAAATTGTGCAAATCGTAAACATTTCTGTTACTTTTAACATAACAAAGTTTTAATTTAAAATAGAAGAGTGTTGCTACTACAAAACACAATATGGGTATGAAGAAAGTCCAAGCAGAGATGTTTATTTATAACTTTAATGACAAACAAAATACAATTTTAACAAGGCTACGGTATTGGGCGAGGAGACAAACATGCTTCATTTAAAGAATGTATTAACGTTTTATTTATTTATTTTCTTATTTTTTAGTTACAACTATGAAACTAGTCAGATGTTTTTAGGAAGCGAAATTTCCCCTCCTCATTTTTCTAGGGGTACTCCCAGCTCCCGTATTCCCGTGTCAATGATTGTCTTAAATGTATTGTAGTCAAGGCAATGATATGTTAATATTTATCTAAATGCCCGTCTGTAGATGTCTTAACTAGGTATGTTGGAGTTAGGATTGTAAAAATTAATATTTAAAATATATATATATATAAATAGTTCTACAATCAAAGAATAGGAAGGAGAATGCGTAAATCCTTGAAATACTGCCGTATATTCATAGATACTAATATAACCCCCTTGTAGGAATCCACCGCCCGGCAACTAGCAACCCTAGCGGCACTATAGCCAAGCTGTAATCAATACATACTTCCTTAGTTTCATGTTAATGTCGTGGACGATTGTCAACATCGTATTCACATGTTCTCCAACAGTGTTGGCTCAATAAACACATGACAACGAGAGAACTCATCGTAAAACCACTCAACCCCCATTTAACACGTTGGTGACGTTTGAGATTGCAATATCGGTATAGGGATTCCCGTTGTAACCCTTGAGCTTTCAAACAGGGTACAAGCCAGATTAATTCAATTAGCCGACCCGGCACCTCCACCAAAAACGAAATATATTTATTTGTCTGCGACTTATTCAGTCAAGAGCTTTTATGAATCGTGCACATAAAAACAGTAAAATAGGGAATTCGAAATGAATAAAGATTTGTAAACAGAACTCAAATGTTGCCCTGCGATTAAACCATAATTCATTATTTGAAAAACTACACATTTGTTTAAAATCAAATGTAATTGCTAATATATTTTCAGATTATGTATGGTCACACACATTAGTTTTAACCGGTGTGACCCTCTTCATGTGTGACTTACTAGGTTATGATGGTGTTAAAGTAAATATGAAGTGTTCATTTAGTATTTGTGATGGGAGATATAAACTTTATCGTATACTCTTGCCAAACCGTATAATAGTGCCGTACATATATGCGATTTTTTTAAGGTTAGAAAAGTTCATTATACAATATTTTAAACACAAGTGGAAAGTAACTCTTTATTTTACAATAAAAACCAGTTTCGGAAATTAATGAGAGTAATTATGATTAATGATTTATTTTTGATAATTTGATTTTTTGTTTTTAAAATAACCTGATGACGGAAATAGTTTTCATAAATTTCCGAAGCGTTATTTTTATTGTAAAATAAAGAGTTTCTTTCCACTAAAGTGTTTTAAATATTATATGGGATGTTTACATATTTTTCATAATGTGGTTCTTGTGTCGAGTAGGAAGGTAATTTGGAACCGTGGTTTAAATCACAAAGCTGAAGTTAGTTAACATTGATATCTCAACATAGAAAACAGTATTAATTACAAGATAATACTTTCAATAGCCGAAAATTAATATTGTCATCACAGACTACCAGGCCATCAAATTCCAACTCGCAACCTTCTCGTGATTTGGCCCGTGATTAGGGGAGTTTTTCTCCCTGAAACTAATGGCGAGCTCTGGGTCATCGTCGGGGAACTTTCCCCTTCCCTTTGACTACCTCCCCGACGGCGACGACAATGACAACACGGACGGATGATGACACAGACGGAGACGACCACGACGTGGGGGAACCCCTGCCCTCTCCATATGCTTGTGGCTGGTTCTGACCAGCACAGGCCTGTCCACCCCTTGTCCCCCCGCGTCATCCCTTACGTCCCTCCCTTCGTCTCGATTAGCCAAGTTGCATAAATATGAGACGTTAAGCAATATCCCCCCCCAAAAAAAAAAAAAAATTTGTAAAAAAAAAAAAAACAATTATTTTCAGTTTTTAGTTATATTCTGTAAATGTATCCACGTATTAACGAGCTGAAACGAATCCAAACTACATTTCAGAACCTTGTTTTAAGGGTTTTATGTACTCGCTTCACAAAGTCTGTTGCCTGAGAAAGACGTAGAACACAAATATATTTTTTTCGTTTTTGGTGGAGGTGCCGGGTTGGCTACTTTCTTTCAATAATCGTTGATTTGATGTCTCATTATTTATTTTTTAAGATCTTAGTTTTACAGAAGCCAATGCATACGGTACTCTGAAGAAAAAAATATGAAAGTATCCTACAAAATTCATGAAAAACGTATGTAAAGTTTTTAACTTGTAATGAATTATATACGTATCACACAAGATTGTTTTGCTTTCGAAAGTCAATTTGTGTTTCTCTGCAATTGACAAACCAGGCAAAGGGTTTTAAAGTAGTGCGTAGTTGTTGAGGAAATATTCTACAATTGTTAAAGAGAATTAATCTCCTCTATTGCATTAACAGCAGAAGAAATCCCTGGGAAAAATTAATTCAGGATTGCCATGGCGGGTATCGAGTCCACGATCTCCCGAATCAGAGTCTACCTTTGTCAGTTTATGACAACAAGCTGTAATATTATTGAAAATGAGTAACAGGTTAAAATTAATAATTAATTAGAATTAAACGCCTCTTTAGTATGAGAGGCCTACTTACTAACTCAATCGACAAATCAACAACAATAGCATAATATACAAACAACTTTGTTGTTTGACACACTTCATTAGATTGGAATCGTTGACCTATTCTGTGAATAAATCTATTTTTAATATCGATTGACACTTTTGATAAAATTAGATATCGCATTGTTTTTGACCTAGTAGGGAATGGGATCATTACGTGAGGGGGGGGGGCGAGACTCTAAGAGCCTTGTTTTCGTCGGCAAGACTTTACAACGACGTCACTATAGATTGCAGACATATTGAGCGAAGTGTGGAGACAACGAGGCGCCGGCCGAACATCGAGCCTGGTTTGTAGGGGGTTGAGGGGAGGGGGCAGATTTATGTATCAGGGGGCTGGGAATCAAGGCTGAGATTAGCGGTTTGCAAATACTTAATAACACAGGACAGGTAGCTCAAGCTTAACGCACGAGACTCTGATTAGCGAGGTCACGGGTTCGAATCCTGTCACCGCCAATCATGACTGAAGGTGTTTTCCAAGGTTTTTCTGAGTCTATAATGCGAATGGAAGAGATTGAGTCCTCGTATACAATCCTTGGGCAACCGTTGACAATTAACCTTACTTAAAAATTCATAGTAAGCCATTTAAAGAGGGACATCTTATCGTCAACTTTTTCAAAACCTAAAAACGATTATATGTGACGGATTAAAAAAATTATGACAACATTATTTGCCTTATTCGGAATTCAACTTCATGTCAATTAGAGTCATACGCGTCAAATCTACGTCCCAGCCATATGAGTAGAAACAACTTCTAGAACTAAGTTGAGTACCTTAGTACAGAATGCAGTATTACTAAGCATACTGAGACATGCCAACTGGTAGCACACAACGTGATAAGAGCGGTGTTAAGCAGAGCCTTGTCAGGTCGTGAACGGCGACAGACTGTTTGGAATGTAGACTGGCATAAGATATGATACTTAAGGGGTAGTACCAGACAAAGCCGGTAGTCATCTGATATCATGAAGTCTGACATGAGCTTGAGCTAGTTACTAGGAAAACGCTAAAGTCCCGCCGCGTTGATGGATGAGCGTTTTTTTTGTAAGTTTTTTGTTTGCGTTTTTTGCGTTTGTTTGCACTTTTCCTTTGCAAGTGCTTTTTGAATGCATTGTAGATGATTGTTGTCAAGTTTCTATTGTTACTTGTTAATTGGTATTATAAACCTAAAAAAACTTATATTAAAACCTTTATTTCTGTGGATTCTGACTAACTTTTGCAACTTATTCTTTCAAAAGGTACTACATCACCATAACCTTAATGTCCATGTGAAAGCTGAACGTTGTAGTCCCACCCGTTTGGTCGGAATCGGCCCAAATGTGACGAAAATATCGCAATAAAAATTGAAAAACTAATATTAAAACCTTTATTTCTATAGATTCTAGCTAACTTTTTCAACTTTTTCTTTCAAAAGGTACTACATCACCATAATATTAATGTCCATGTGAAATATGCACGTTGTAGCCCCACCCGTTTGGTCAGAATCGGCCCAAATGTGACGAAAATATCGCACTAAAAATCGAAAAAAATCGTAAAAGTACGATATTCATGAGAAATATTTCTTCGATTGTACCCAAAAGCAATACACCTCTAAGTTCAGAGAAATAGAAGGTCCCCTCAAAATTTCATCAAGATCGCTTATGCCGTTTGCCCGGAATCCTGCTAACAAACAGACAAAAATACAAACAAACAAAAAAAAAAAAAAAAAAACATTGGAGCTAAATTTTTTGGGGGTCAGTGAAATTGAAGTTTTCGCTTCGCTCGCTACGCTCATCCAATAATCCGTATCAAGCTAGAAGATCGTCTAGGAAGGTTCGCGTGATGAAGAGAGCTTGGTAAAGTGTCGCAAGTGTTGTCGAGAGGTAAATGTTGCAACACTGTTATCGTTAGGTATGCTTATTTATATGTCTCCGTCTTCTTGTATTCACAAACACAAACAGTTTCGTCTTCTCTCGGACACGACGCCACGTTCTCTTGCACTGAAGTAATCGTGACGATCATTTGACTTCGATTAATTATGAAGTGTTACATTTACATAACATAGTCTTTTAGTATTAAAATCAACATTAACAAAAACTCATTTCAACAACTTTTATTGATTACAGGAAGAAAGAAAAACGTTTTTTTAAAGTATCTGATTATTTTTCCTCAAAGTTCTAACGCTATCTAAAGCATCATTCACAACTAGTTATAAGGTGTAAGGCGCAAGGTCTAAGTCGCATGGTGCAAGTCGTAAGAAATGTGAGTCGTTCACAACTGCCTTCGTATTAGACGCTCTCATCTTTCTCTTTTCTCGCTCGCACACACACAGCTCACTGTTCTGATTGGCTCGTCGTAAGGCCTAGTCGTAAGAATTGAATTTTGGGCAAATCGTTACTAGCCTTAAGCCTTGCGACTTAGGACGAGTTGTGAACGTTCTGATTGCAACACATACACAGCAATACAAAATATTTCGCCTTAGACCTTGCGCCTTAGGCCTTAGAACTAGTTGTGGACGATTCTTAAGTAGTAAAATAATGAGTTTAAGTACCCAATGCGTAATTCATGTCTAATAAATGTTATGTAACATAACTTAGTTAATTGTTTGGGTTATTTACTCAAAACGAGTGCTTCCACTGACTTCTGTGGATCGGCATACCAACAAAATAAATTTTCAAGATGGTGGATGAGCTTATAAACTATTTTGCATCTCTTATCGGGTTAATTGGATGAGCGAAGCGAAGACTTCAATTTCACCGACCCCCAAAAAAATTTAGCTCGGGTGTTTTTTTGTTTTGTTTTTGTTTTTTTTTGTTTTTTTTTTTCGTCTGTTTGTTCGCTCTCTACCGGGCAAACGGCATATGCGATCTTGATGAAAATTTGACACGACCTTCGTTTTCTCTGAACTTAGACTTGCTACATTTTTGGGTACAATCGAAGAAATATTTCTCATGAATATCGTACTTTTACGATTTTTTTCGATTTTTAGTGCGATATTTTCGTGCCATTTGGGCCAATTCTGACCAAACGGGTGGGGCTACAACGTTCATATTTCACATGGACATTAAGGTAATGGTGATGTATTGCTTTCTCAAGAAAAAGTTGAAAAAGTTAGCCAGAATCGAGAGAAATAAAGCTTTTAATATACGTTTTTTGACTTTTTGTGCGATATTTTCGTGCCATTTGGGCCAATTCTGACCAAACGGGTGGGGCTAAAACGTTCATATTATACATGGACATTAAGGTTATGGTTATGTAGTACCTTTTGAAAGAAAAAGTGGAAAAATTTAGCCAGAATCCATAGAAATAAAGCTTTTAATACAAGTTTTTTACGGTAAATAATACCAATTGACAAGAAACAAAAGAAACTTGACAACATTCACCTTCGATGCGTAGGCAGCAAAACAAAGCACTTGCAAAAGTAAAGATATCCCACGCAAACTAAAACCTTTAAAAAGCTCATCCATCAACGCGGCGGGACTTTAGCGTTTTCCTAGTACCTAGAAAATAAGACCGCTCAACTAATTCGATCTTCATCCTCAAAATAAATAAATAAATATAAAATAAAATAACTAGGAAAACGCTAAAGTCCCGCCGCGTTGATGGATGAGCTTTTTAAAAATTTTAGTTTGCATGGGATATCTTTACTTTTGCAAGTTCTTTGTTTTGCTACCTACGCATTGTAGCTGATTGTTGTCTAGTTTCTTTTGTTACTGTCAATTGGTATTATTTACCGTAAAAAACTTATATTAAAAGCTTATTTCTATAGATTCTGGCTAACTAATTTAAACTTTTTCTTTTAAAAGGTACTACATCACCATAACCTTAATGTCCATGTATAATATGAACGTTGTAGCCCCACCAGTTTGGTCAGAATTGGCCCAAATGGCACGAAAATATCGCACAAAAAATCAAAAAACTTATATTAAAAGCTTCATTTCTATAGATTCTGGCTAACTTTTTCAACTTTTTCTTTCAAAAGGTACACCATCACCATAACCTTAATGTCCATGTATAATATGAACGTTGTAGCCCCACTTGTTTGGTCAGAATTGGCCCAAATGTCACGAAAATATCGCACCAAAAATCGAAAAAAATCGTAAAAGTACGATATTCATGAGAAATATTTCTTCGATTGTACCCAAAAACAATACACCTCTAAGTTCAGAGATTTCGTAGGTCCTGTCAAATTTTCATCAAGATCGGATATGCCGTTTGCCTGGTAGAGAGTTAACAAACAGACAAAAAAAAAAAAAAAAAAAAAAACACCCGAGCTAAATTTTTTGGGGGTCAGTGAAATTGAAGTCTTCGCTTCGCTCATCCAATTACCTTCATCGTAAAACCGGATGTACGTCAAGTTCTCTTAGAATGGATATTTGTTGGATGAGCAAAGCGAAGACTTCAATTTCACTGACCCCCCAAAAAATTTAGCTGTTTTTTTTGTCTGTTTGTTCGCTCTCTACCGGGCAAACGGCATATCCGATCTTGATGAAAATTTAAGGGGACCTTCGAAATCTCTGAACTTAGAGGTGTATTGTTTTTGGGCACAATCGAAGAAATATTTCTCATGAATATCGTACTTTTACGATTTTTTTTTATTTTTAGTGCGATATTTTCGTGCCATTTGGGCCGATTCTGATCATACGGGTGGGGCTACAACGTTCATATTTTACATGGACATTCAAGTTATGGTGATGTAGCACCTTTTGAAAGAAAAAGTTGAAAAAGTTAGCCAGAATCCATAAAAATAAAGCTTTTAATATGTGTTTTTTACGGCTTAGTGCGATATTTTCGTGCCATTTGGGCCATTTCTGACCAAACGGGTGGGGCTACAACGTTCATATTTAACATGAACATTAAGGTTATGGTGATGTAGTACCTTATGAAACAAAAAGTTGAAAAAGTTAGCCAGAATCCATAAAAATAAAGCTTTTAATATAAGTTTTTTACGGTTCAGTGCGATATTTTCGTGCCATTTGGGCCGATTGTGACCAAACGGGTGGGGCCACAACGTTCCTATTTAACATGGACATTAAGGTTATGGTGATGTAGTACCTTATGAAACAAAAAGTTGAAAAAGTTATCCAGAATCCTTAAAAATAAAGCTTTTAATATAAGTTCTTTACGGTTCAGTGCGATATTTTCGTGCCATTTGGGCCGATTATGACCAAACGGGTGGGGTTACAACGTTCATATGTCACATGGACATTAAGGTTATGGTGATGTAGTACCTTTTGAAACAAAAAGTTGAAAAAATTAGCCAGAATCCATAGAAATGAAGCTTTTAATATAAGTTTTTTACGGGTAATAATACCAATTTACAAGAAACAATAGCAACTTGACAACAATCACCTACAATGCATAGGCAGCAAAGCAAAGCACTTGCAAAAGGAAAGATATCCCACGCAAACCAAAAACTTAAAAAAGCTCATCCATCAACGCGGCGGGACTTTAGCGTTTTCCTAGTTATATAAACAGGGTGGTAACTCTTGTTAAAGTTGGTACACATAAAGTCCCTCACGGATGATAAACTGCTATTAGAAACAAATTAATGTTACTCGTAATAATGAGTTTAACCTGTTTTATTTCTTATTTTCCTCATAAAAAATCACATAGCAACTCTTAATAGTCCGCCTTGTTATTTTATTTATTTATATTGATCTCTTCATGCATGTTACTGGCTCGGTATGAGCTTACAGCCGGTCAGTGAACTCGCGTTATCTTAACTAACCACACTGACCTAAAAACCTCCCTCACGCATTCAACATTTTCATAATCATTGCACGTCAACGTATATATTTTAATATCTTTGTACTGTTCTACTAGTATAAATATTTTACTAACTATTCATTTGTAGTTATTGAATCACAAACTATTTTATTGCTTCCTTAGTTTAGTCAATTGGCATAACAAGTAGATTAAATTGTCGAGAAGTTGGTGGTTTGGTTTTGAACCGGTGGACGAAACAAATCGTAAGACAAACGTTATTTCAGAAAATTATTCTCCCTTTTACTCAGTACGAAGACAGAGGTGTATAAACAAAAAAAATCATATCTCAAAATTAAGTATTGCACCTAGAACTTTTATTTTGTTATTGACCCACAATTTGCATATAATGGCCTATTGTCGCGTAAAAATAATATTTTTGTTTCTTCTTTTTTATTTAAGTCCTCTTTCCATTCAAGCAACTTTCAGCCATTTTCCTTTAACTTTCAAAATGTGGTAAGAGTGCTATGGAATAGCCTTAATTTAGATCTTGAGAAGGAAGTGATCAGATTTCACACACTCCAAAATGTATTTTTCATTAGGTAAATAGTATGCTTTTATAGGTCCAACTAAGACAGACGGTGCAAAAGTAAGATTTAGGATAAATTTAAAACGTGCAACGTTTCACGTACATGTTATTTCAATTGAATTTCATACTTTGGTGGAGGTGCCGGGTACGATTGATGGTTTAAACATAATAATAATTACACTGATTTCTTGAACAAAACACGGTTAATACCCACTGTGTAATATTTCGGTGACATCCATCACCATCCTCGGAGGTAGGTGATTTGTTTTTTTGATTGTCATTGTTATTTTAACCGTGTTTTGTTCAAGAAATCAGTGTAATTATCATTCCCCGGTTAACAAGTTTATTTTATACTGCATATATTCTCTAGCACAATTCCAAACTAAATTACACATTATAAACAATTATATCATATAATTGTGATTTGGCACGAATTATTGAACTTGAAGCTTCTTGATTTTACAATTTGTGAAAAATTGCTTTTTGACGAATTTCTTGAATCGGATTTAAAAAGCAATTTTTTCCCATAGAAAAAAGGGCATTGCTCCGATCTCAATCAAATTTTATAGTTGAGACTGTGCACAAAATATTCATTAGGTCCGTTTAAGATCGTGGCAATGTAATTTATTATGGGACCTCGTTGGAAAATCACTAATTTTGAAAACATTTTAGGTTATGGTGAAGCTTAAATTTTCTTTTATCCTAAATTCATAACGAGTTAGTTTAAATAAAATATATTTGTTTGATTTAGCGGGTGAAAACCTCTTTTATAAAAGATTTTGAATTTAAAATAAGGCATCATTCTGAACGTTTATCTCGAAGTTAATACTTCACAGCGTTGTCCCAAACAATCAGCGAGTTTTATTGCTGGTGACAATAACTTGATTATATTTCATTGTGTTGCTTAGTTCTTGTTTGTCTGTGGGCCTACATGTTTCCCACAGCGAGTTTGCCTTAGCAGCCATTAAATTATTGGATGAGCGAAGCGAAGACTTCAATTTCCCCGACCCCCCAAAAAATTTAGCTCGGGTGTTTTTTTTTTTTTTTTTTTTTTTTTTTTCGTTTTTCTGTCTGTTTGTTCGCTCTCTACCGGGCAAACGGTATATGCGATCTTGATGAAAATTTGACACGACCTTCGTTTTTTCTGAACTTAGACTTGCTACATTTTTGGGTACAATCGAAGAAATATTTCTCATGAATATCGTACTTTTACGATTTTTTTCGATTTTTAGTGCGATATTTTCGTGCCATTTGGGCCAATTCTGACCAAACGGGTGGGGCTTCAACGTTCATATTTCACATGGACATTAAGGTAATGGTGATGTATTGCTTTCTGAAAGAAAAAGTTGAAAAAGTTAGCCAGAATCGAGAGAAATAAAGCTTTTAATATACGTTTTTTGACTTTTTGTGCGATATTTTCGTTCCATTTGGGCAAATTCTGACCAAACGGGTGGGGCTACAACGTTCATATTATACATGGACATTAAGGTTATGGTTATGTAGTACCTTTTGAAAGAAAAAGTGGAAAAATTTAGCCAGAATCCATAGAAATAAAGCTTTTAATACAAGTTTTTTACGGTAAATAAAACCAATTGACAAGAAACAAAAGAAACTTGACAACATTCACCTACAATGCGTAGGCAGCAAAACAAAGCACTTGCAAAAGTAAAGATATCCCACGCAAACTAAAACCTTTAAAAAGCTCATCCATCAACGCGGCGGGACTTTAGCGTTTTCCTAGTTACGTTGCAATCAGTATAAACCACGCTCATACTCGACGGACAATTATTATTATAGACAATGCTTAATGCAGTGTGATCAGGGGTGAAACTCGGGTCGATCTATTGACACGCGATCTTACTACTGGTAAATAGTTGAAAATGTAGACGCCTGTTTGGGGTCAATTTCGAAAATTTCTGTATTTTACACCATATTATAAACAACTTCCTCACATAAGTTTCATTAGTGTTATAATATACAATTTGTTATATATTTAAATTTCTCGATAAACGTTGCATTGCTGTTAGATAATACAACTTAAATACACCAAGTATGAACATATATAATATTCGGTCATAAACTAGAATTACAATGTAAATTTATTGTTTTGTATTTCGTCAGTAAAATTGTAGTTATTCGTTACTGCATATTAAACACTCACATATTTACTACTAGCTTGACAGTATGTAGCCATGGTAATATGAAATTTACTACCTACTTACTTTACAAAATGTCGGCAGTACAGACATTGTAATCACGTCACTAAAAACAATCCAATGAATTCCGTTAACTCATCATTAAAACAGAAGCCATTTTAGCCTCGTAACACGTCATCGTAATATTTTCGAATATACACCAATGTTAACACGGAATAACACATTAACCGGTACAGACATGTTAATGTAGTACCAGAACGCTTTACTGCACGCCATGTATTAAATCAAAGAAATAATCAATACCTACCTGGTTATTAGAACGGTTTGCGGCTGTGTTGGTTGATGTCTGTTGTCACGCGGCCACGCTATTGCTGACTTAGGGCTAGGCTTCGGCACGCGTCAGCACGACAGCATTAATATGCATGGTTGTGAGGCGGGGCAGGGCTGTAAACACGCATACACGCACTTGCACGAGAAGGTTTACCGGGAAATAAGGGCGAGTACCGAGGCTCGAACCACAAACATTTGAATGCGAGGTTCTGAAATGTATATTTACTTGTATGTCAAACGTAATGAAGTTATACCACGTTTTGGTTTGATAGCCTATTACAGAAGATCGTCCGTCTGTGCGTGTCACGTTTCGTAATAAAAACCGAACATGACCTTCGATTAACGTTTTTTTTTGTTTACGATGACCTTCAACTAGTATGACACGGGGTGTTTTTGGTTACCCAGGGGATCAGAAAAACGGGGATATATTTGCCCAAATAAGCGATTTCTTTCTACCCGGCACCTCCACCATGAGATTTCGACTTTTTAACAAACATTCTCTTAGTACACTGTAGCATTCGATCCTTATTTCCTTATTATGGTCTACCTAAATCGTGTTTTGTTTAATATTTAAGTATAATGTGTTTCACGTAAACAACAATGTAACGAAACCAGCGGTTTAGTTGCGGTCGCTTAGCCGGTTCCCACTCGAACACAAGTTAAGCAACCTCGGGCGTGGCCCGGGGGAGAGTGGGAGACCGCTCTGCGGTGAAACACACGTGTACCGCTGGTTAGAGAAGATGGAGGGTTCGAGAGCTAGTGTAACGGCTTCGTTCTCTTCGACATCTGCTCGGCAGTCCGGGTTAGTGGAGGAACCTATAACTATCAAGGTTACACCGTCCTTTCGGATGGGACGTAAAGCCGTTGGTCCCCTTGGTACTTTTCGAAAGAAGTAGGCTACGTGCCGGTACCTTGTTTCTCCTCCACTCACTCATCGTTTCGAATAGCCTTTGTGCATTCTCTTTCAGGCTCGGTGGTTACCGATGTTGACCACCAACTTGCTGATTTTATGTACTTTAATGCATGGTGGATAGCGTCAATAACCACCATTCTACGGAAAATACAGACTTCCCTGAATACTACAGTTTTTACCCCAAACTTGTGACGTGTCTGGCAGAGATTTTATGGACAAATCAAAATAGCAAAGTGTAAAAAATGATAAAAACGGGCAGTTTTTATGAATGTCCCGGAATTTTGGTTTATTCATAACTTGAGATAGAGTTGAGATAAATTTGAAAACAAAAATGTAACCAAAAGAGAGAAAAAACAGATTTTTGAAAATTTTGACTCCGAAAATTTGTCACTGCTAATTTCGAATTTACAACCATTCCAAAATTTTGAAAAAATTTGAAAATTTTGACTTAATCCAAAAAAATAAAATTATTTAAAAAAATAAGGAATTTTATCAAATGATTAATTTTGAGAAAAATTTAACAATTAATTTCCGTGCCGGAAAGAGTTAATAAGAGACGTAAAGAAAAACAAAATCAATCAATATTGTAAAATTTAATAATTATCATTTTATTAATTTAGGATAACTCACTACAATCCGTAACATATTTCATAGCCATGCGGTTCTCCTTTAAAAGTTGTTATACATGTGGTTTGTGTTTCAACTAGGTTACATGTTTTCTCTTATAGCGACCTCACTGTCAGGTGGCTATCTAGATTAATAATCTTTAGTGCAACGTTACCATATAATCATTCAGCACGTTTTTTGTGTAATCGATGCCTAATTGAACTAAGCTGTAGCTGATAAAGTTAAAGTGATATGAACGCACGCACATGTCATAGAAGGAAAATAAAAATGTGTGCCACAGAAATGTACATTCATGTTGATATAGGATTGCTAGATGAAGGCAACATATTAGTTTACTCAATGTTACTATATCTCTAGGACCGTGGCTAACTAGGCAATTAGAGTGTGGAGGAATGCCCAGAGGCTGATGGTGGCTGCAATCTCATCGTTTGCCTATGACCAAATGCTTGTCCATGGCATTTACAATCAGATAATGAAATCAGTGCATTTAAATATTTTAGTTACACCAAGCTATTGACAATCTACAATTTTGTGTTCGTTTCAACTTTGGCTTCGCGAACGAGTTTCAGTGCATATGAGAACTTGTTTTTGATCATCTGGCAGCTTTAGGTGAATTGAATATGATGATTTTATGTACTTTCGAGTGTCAGGTTTTTCGATTTGAAAAGAACAGAACAAACATAAAATACGTGCGATTTAAGAAAGAAAATAATCATAAATTGATATCTTCGCTCAGCTCACGTGCCATTATGCTCATAAAAAAATAAATTAACTTATGGACCCATAGGTTCGCTTTTTATATCCTTTTCATGGCTACATTACCTTGATTTGAGTTATAGGTATATAAATTTTAATACTAATTGCAAACAATATTGTCTTGTGGTCTCGTGCGTGCGCACGCGCGTGCAAAGAGGCTAAGCAAGACGACGTGTGCGTTACGTCATTATTCCTGGCATTGATTACAATGAACGGAGAGGACCCGGGCAAGCTCTTGGCTCGTAGCCAGGTAGGCGGCAGGTTAGGTCATGTTACTTTACGCAATATTAATTATTACATTAATTATAAAAAAATATATCAAAACAAAGCATTTTCTGAATAATGATCGTGAGATGTCCCTGTAAAATCGGAAAAAGTCCTAATTTCTCGCGTTATTTATCTAGTGTCTACAAATTAAAATATAAGCTCATTGTGTCTATTAATTCAACTTTAGAACTTGTTTGTTAACAACACCTTTATAAACAAGTGTATTCTTATTGGCTGCCTGCCAGGATTAAGAAACTGTTTGCCCTCTGCACTGCGCGATTGTACGCAAAAATAGCTTGCCCTGCCCAATACTAGATCACGTGTCTTCGGCTTACGCATTCCCATTTCTCTACAACTCAAAATGTCCGGCAACTATGACAGAAAATCATTGAATCATGTGAAATGCTTTTCAAAACATGCATTCTTTTGAAATTTGTGACCGACCTGGCAATTTTATTTCTAAACCAATCTGAAGCACGTGGTATTGAAGAATAAATTATACTTTTTCTTGGGAAGTCTGTCCAGGGTGCAATCCATGTCCCCTCTTCATGTGACTAACTAGGAAAACGCTAAAGTCCCGCCGCGTTGATGGATGAGCTTTTTAAAATTTTTAGTTTGCGTGGGATATCTTTACTTTTGCAAGTGCTTTGTTTTGCTGCCTACGCATTGTAGGTGATTGTTGTCAAGTTTCTTTTGTTACCTGTCAATTGGTATTATTTACCGTAAAAAACTTATATTAAAAGCTTTATTTCTATGGATTCTGGCTAACTATTTCAACTTTTTCTTTCAAAAGGTACTACATCACCATAACCTTAATGTCCATGTATAATATGAACGTTGTAGCCCCACCCGTTTGGTCAGAATTGGCCCAAATGGCACGAAAATATTGCACAAAAACTCAAAAAACTTATTTAAAGCTTTTTTTTATGGATTCTGGCTAACTTTTTCAACTTTTTCTTTCAAAGGGTACTACATCACCATAGCTTTAATGTCCATGTATAATATGAACGTTGTAGCCCCACTTGTTTGGTCAGAATTGGCCCAAATGTCACGAAAATATCGCACTAAAAATCGAAAAAAATCGTAAAAGTACGATATTCATGAGAAATATTTCTTCGATTGTACCCAAAAACAATACACCTCTAAGTTCAGAGATTTCGAAGGTCCTGTCAAATTTTCATCAAGATCGGATATGCCGTTTGCCTGGTAGAGAGTTAACAAACAGACAGAAAAACAAACAAAAAAAAACAAACAAACAAACAAAAAAAACACCCGAGCTAAATTTTTTGGGGGTCAGTGAAATTGAAGTCTTCGCTTCGCTCATCCAACTATGTAATGTTGCGGATAGGATAGTTGTGAACGGATGTTCGTGGGCTGTTTAAGAGGACTCAATCCCTTCCATTTGTGTTAAAGACTGAGGAAAACCTCGAAAAAACTTTAATCATGATTACCGGTCTCAACGGGATTTGAACCGGAGACCTCCCGAATCAGAATCGCGCGCTTAAAGCTCGCAAATAAATGTGTTGCTCAATACGTGGAGAATTGAACTTAAAAAAATAGCATTTCTTGTTTATATCGCTAATATCACAATCATTTCAAGCTCTCGTAACATGCTTTAAAAATGAGAACAATAAACGAAGAATCAAGTAACAAAAGCTCAAAACTGGGTGTGAATGTGAAATTGTCCAATTTATTTTAATTCTACCCCCTCCCCATCTTCTAATCTCTGCCCCAACTCCACTTAAAGATTGGCTCACAATATGCCCTAATCAGTAGACTATATTGCCTAAACATTGACTCAGTCACTATAATTGATATAATTATAGGCTTTACTATGGTAAAGGAAATGTTCGTATTGTCATTCTCTTCCCCCCCCCCACCAACAACACTACGCTAAATGTTGTCAAGATGTCTGCAAGACACGAACATGTACGTCTTCCGATAGTGTCTGCTACTCGAATGAAGGCCTTACTCCGACTCACGACCTACGATGAAAGCATTGACTCTAGAATTGTCTTTTATCATAATGAAGTCTGTTATGGTCTTGGTAACGTTGAGAGTACCGTCACCTTGACCTCCTATTATCTCCCCCCCCCTCCCTCACTACTCCCTCCGCCACCCAGATATTGATGGGTGTGAAGGTCGAGATACTGGTGGTGATTTTCCGAACAAAAGCTTTCTCGAAGTCATTGTTCCATATACAATACAATGTTTGTCATTCCTACTGCCTTCCACAAGCTAATAGTGTGGTGCCATCTACCCCTTTGTACTGAATAAGTTTCGCAGGTGGTGTTATATTAGGTTAACAATTTGGTTGACTTCATTTACACTCATCCCCCTTACTATCCTCTCCTTAAGCTTATAAGTGCCCTATTTAACAGAACATAAAGTTCTTTATGTCAATACATGTCTCACAATATAGTCATTACCCATTTAACTCACACCCGATTTGCATTAATAGGGTGTTGAATAATCACAAGTGGTTGTTAAATTACGTAAGGGGTGGTTTAAGTTAAATGGAATGGCTCCTTCCCTTACAGTTCACTTTAAGGGTGTGTAAAGGTTTCAGCTTTGGGGTTGTTTAGTAATTGAGAAGGTAAATTCGTCCCCTTCCTAACCCTCCCCTCAATAATCAGGTTTAAGCCAAAATACCACGTTTCTTAGTGGGTTAGGTTCTGGTTGCTCAATGGTACCAAAGATGTGGAGATTCTCTTCAGAATGCTATTAAAGTTTTGGTGAATAAGGTATGATCATATCCTGAAGTACCCCTTACCCCTCTTCCCCCTTAAAATGTTAAATATATTTGTTCTGATAATCACAATATGAAGGAATGTTTCTCCATTGAGAATATCCCGTGATTTAGCAGTCATAGTGTCTATGCAGCAGTGCAGCATGTGCACTATTGATCTTCACCCAAGTCTCGCTATTGCGCATTGTCGCCGTCCAGTAAGATACGCTGGTTTGAACGTGGACTCCCCTGTTGTTGTTCGCGCCTCGACGCCGCCGTCACGACGTCGAGAACCGGCAGACGTTGTCGCATTGCCGGTCTGACTCACTGACTCGACACTGACTCGACACTGACCGCTGACTCGCTGACTAGACGTGCGGCAAGCTCGGGTGTCGAACCAACATCCTTGGAAGTGCCTCTCATTTAAAACACAATTTCGTAACACGACGAAAAAAGTCAATCGGGGTAATTAAATTATTACGGGGGATAAGGAACAAAATGTGATTTATTTGTGATTTTTTTTATTATTATTCATTATAAAAAGTGCGTGTTGTTCTTGAGTGTTGTATTGTAGCCGCATTAGAATCGTTACCTTACCCGCATGGGCCTTCATTAGTCGGTCGGTCGTCACGCATAGCGGCTCGTTATCGATGATACCCCGAGGAGGCGCGACAGTTAGCTAGAGTGACGCTAGTTAGGTGGTCACCCCGTGTGTGGTGATCACACTAGGTCAAGATGGTGAAACCAACACCCCCCGAGGACCTGATCATTCCCCCTCAAGACAGTCGTATCTGCGGCACGATATGTGTCTGCCAGATGACGGCGGTGTTGAGTAGCGTGGCGATCGTCTACCTCACCGTGGCCGTGTACGCTCCCACCATGAGGGCCTTCAACTCCGGCTACAGTGACATCCCTGCCATGTGCACGACCACCCTCTCCAGGCAGAACGACTCCTGCCAGTGGGTAACGTGCACGGAATGGTGCCTCAGCAAGGGAACGGGTCCGTGTCAGCAGATCTTCGTCAACCTTCGAGAAAACGGGTCCAGTCTCATCTTCGCGAACTGTACGAACACAGCGAATAAGACTTGTTACGGGATAGACCAAGAAAACGCGAAGACCGCCATCTGTATTAAGGACCATTGCAAGAACCTTACAGGAACCTTCAACTGTACCGCGGGCAGCTGCATCAACATCACCGACGCTTTCGAGTGTCTTTTCAAAGAGACCGAACCGCCTTTAAAGTGCTCCGGTAGACGCGGTAAAATAACCTGTCAACTTATAGACGGTTTGTTTAATTGCGATAGAGGGACGTGTGAGAAAATTCTACCACCTTACAACTGTGATCGAAGATGTAATGGCATACCCACGCGCAATAAAAATATGATCGTGTTAAGTGGTGATAAAGTGTATTTATCTCAGTGTCAAAGAGTATTAGTGAACGATACAGGGATAGAAGTGTGGAATGATAGTCAAGACAACATAGTGATGGCTTCGTGCCATGTAGTCAACAGCACGGCGAACGGATTCGCGGCGTACGACTGCATCAACGGTTCGCTCCTAGAGAAGGATACCCTCGACGACCTGGCCAACTTCACGTATTTGAATTACCTCAGCGTGGTGAATACGGTTCCCCTCGATAAGAATCGTATTGTGGCGCCACCCGAGATAGATCTTTTACTGTCCAACCTTACCGGATTGATGATCAACATGGAAGGATGCGTCAATACATTAATGGACGAATGCAAAGAATTCTTCAAGATCTTTGGCAAAGACGGCAGCGACCACAACGCCCGGGCAAGATTCCCATGTTATTACTCCAAGAATGATATGACCAAAGCGGTTGTCAGGTTCGACCTTGAAGGGACCTACGCTCACTTCTTGTTCGCCTCTCTGCTGCCGTCCATCCTGTTGTTGGTGTCGTGTTCGGTCCTGGCCACGTGTCAGAAGACGGTGGAGGTCGGCGACGACGCCAAGATGAGGTTCAAGGGGTGTAACGCGAACGTCATCACTGCTCCGGGGGAGAAGGGGGGGTCACTGGGTGACCTCGGTGATGGTGGGGGGAATGCCGCCATGGCACTTTGAGATCCGTCACGTAAGATATATTTTCTGATTTATTTACAATCACATGCCTTCATAACATTTAATAATATAGATTTTCATCGCATATACTTTCTTATATATTCACAATTACATGCTTTCATAAAATATAATAATATTTTTATCACATACTTTCTTATATATATTATATATATATATATATATTTACAATCACATGCTTTCAAAAAATTAGCAATATCTATTTTTAGCACATATACCTCCTTATATATTCACAATTACATGCTTTCATAAAATGTAATGATATAGATTTTCATCACATATATTTTCTTATATATTTACATATAAATGCATGCAGATGGTTATCATATTGATTTTTTCACCAGATCTTATTGAAAAGATCTTGATGTAATAATCGATATTGTTGTAATGTTGATCTGTACGCTTATTTCAGATACAAAAATTAAAATAAACATTGGTACAATATGTTTTATCGAAATGTATACCAAAGAGGTAAAGGCGTCCACGGTGGATCATACGGTTGGGGCGAAGGTCCCAAAAGTGTGACTACACTTGCAGAGGCGCGTCAAAATCTCGCAATAACCGAGATTTTTGTATGTGTCCTTCATCCTCATCCTCATCATCACCATTCATCGTCTCGAATAGCCAAGTTGCATCGATCGAGAAGAGGCATTACTAACATCTCATCAACATCTCATCTCATCCAAATAAGTTTAAAGTCACGTACATGTTGGCACGTGACGACTCTATTGACCTTGATTTTCACGACGTTTCACCGTCTGCAAAACCAATTCTTCTCATATCGCCGTGTACGGTTACCATAACCGTAATCAAAGTAACTTTAAGCCTTTTACCAGATGATGGCAGTCAAAAATTATTTATCACGTTTTAATACCTTAAATTTCGTACAGAAAACAATTTCCTTCCTATTTGCTTATATTTGCACAATTTCAAACATTTGGTTATTTTGGAGGAAGGCACTACTTTTTACCTGTATAGTATTAAAGTGTTTACATTTTTTGTAACAAAACAAAATTTATAAAACATTACTGCAAGTAGAATGCCAAAATACATCAAAGCACACCAACAAAAGTTCTTGTCATAAACCATTGAGTATAGAACAGAGTTAAAAATAGGCTAACAATTCAAGAGAATTATTCTGATTCAAGTAGTAATACGAGAAATAGTCAAACCAGTTACAGGGAATTAATTCGTTTTCACATGCGTTTGTTCGATTGGACCCGTCTAGAATCGTGGTCAAAAATAAATTTATTGACAAAGACTAGAAGATTGAGTGACGTCGTACAAGAAACTAAAAACATTGGCGAAAATGTATTGCATTTTCATATGAAGTAATGTTTTCACTTGAAAGACGTGTTTATCATCGTAATAAAAAGACGGGACAATAATTACAATGTAGCAGAGTGTCGTTACAAACACATAAACTACACTTTTAATACTACATCTTTAGTACAATACATTAATGTTATAGACCGCCATCTGATAAGACATTTTTTTGTTATAACTGAATAGGAAACCTTAAATAAATAAACAAATGTGTCCAGTGTTTTCTTGGGGTTTGTGTTATAACACATCGTATACGAACAACGATTTGAGAAGACACGTGAGCCATCGTTGTGGCTAAAGGTATAGTACCTAGCATTGCTTCAACAACATCCAATCTACAAGAAATGTTATTTATTTTCATTCCAACTCATCAACATGATAGGCAAACGTGTTCTAATTTCAAATAAGTAGTTGTTATCAATAAAAATACTAGTAATCCACCATCATAAGCTTGCAAAAGGAATGATCATCATAATAATATGTTAACAAATTTAACTTTGACTTGAGATTAAATGCTAGTATCCCACTTTTCGACATAGGCCCCAGATAAACTCCGATTGTCTGTCAGGGAATTTTTCAATTTCTCATGGAAACTCGCCTATGCAGTCACCATGTGTAAGAAGTATTGTTAAATATTTTACTCCCAAAACCCAGATTTGATGAGAATACTACGCTATGGATGACATATTTCATATGTTGTATTATAAAAGAGACGTTAAGCAACAAGAATCATCATTGGACTTAAGTCCATCAGTTCTTGTCTTAGGAGTTTGTAAACGGTGACTTTGGAGCCGTCCTAGCAACGAAGCACATAATAAATTTCAGGTTGTTCTGAATCTGTCTTGTTGATTCTGGCGTTGATTCGCGGGTGTTCGCACTGTCCATACCACTGACTGCTATATTTCCTATTAAAAATATCGATCTTTGGTTGGTTATCGCTCACTCGTCGATTACGTCGGGGCCTGCAGGGTTGGCTTGGTCGCTTTGATTTAAAGTCCCCCACTGAAAATCAGTTATATAACTGAGTGGTAGACTCTAAATAAAAATTATTTATTTATTTATTTAAGAGATGTGTAAGTATCATTTATATTTGTACAATGTACTTATCAAAAAGGATGTAATACAATTAATATTCGTGATCGCAAAAGGGAAGTGTGCGTAATAGGGTAGGTGTCAACTTCATTTTATATGCGTGTAATATGTTTTAGCTAATGCGCCATATTTTGAATTGAACTGTGCTTTTGTACAATTTTTCCGTTTAGTTTTATTCCGTTCATACTAAACTATGTATGTACATTTTTATTGTACAAACATTTTCTGTGACACATAAACGCTATGTTATGTAACTCTTTCATTAAAATTCTATGAGATGTGGTTATTTTAATTTGTCATTAATTTCAATGATAGTTATTACATAATAATGTTAAAAGCAACAAACAGCACATCAATTAATCAATTAATTAATTAAGAATTTTTTTGTAATTCAAGTTATTTTATTAAATTCATCATCATTTTCTGTTGCCACGTCCAACTCTGCGTTTGGTCGGCTTTGAAGATAGGCTATATTTTGCTGCAGCAAATAACATCTTTGCATTTGCAAATAGCACCTCGTTTGCTAAAATATTTTATCATTTATGCATGTACTATATTATTACCTTGAATTATGTAATTTTGTTAGTTTTATTCATTGTATGAATACATTCCAATGATTGAATAAATATTGATATTCATGTTGTATGAAGTATGTAGCAGTTGGTGTGTGAATAGTTTATTTCGGATTTCGGAATCTGATTCGTTAATCGTCATCAGCAATGGACTATAATCAATATTACATAAATATTATGTATTGCTAGATGTAAAACGGGAAACATACGAACCATGCTTACATATAGTACCACATTCATAATCATATTACAAAGGTGAAACAATTTTAGAGTAGGTCTGGTTTAAGATCATGATGTTTTTTGGACTATACACTACTCAAAATAAAACAAAGATTACGATATTTCAAAGGTTAATCAACCTCCTTCATCAGGTTTTTTAATGACAGTTGAAACAAGACAACAGAATGGGCTTTAAAACAAATAAACAATGCCAACTAAACAAATCAAATTACACCAATCCACCAAAGAATCATGATAATAAATGTGGTTGTAGTTGTTGTTGTAACATAAAAGAACTTATAAAATTTACAAAACAAACAAGAAGAAGAAACATTATTATACATATATTATTACATACATTTACAAAATTGTTGTGTTTTAACATATCTATAAAGTTTTTCAAGTCTCTCGGACTTTAATTTTAACAGCAAATTACTCACATGTTCATGTGACAAGAACTGTAATCATACCTTCCATATTTCCTATTACCCTTTCCCATTTCTTTATATCATCCATATTCACCCATTTCATTCCAGTCGATTCTGTTCAGTGACATAAGTGATTTAGCCAAGTCGACAACATGGATTAATTCACTCGACAAATATTGACTTCTTTCCTTGGTGACCTTTCTAGATGGCATGTATCAAACGTTCTTTGTGCTAAGGTCTCCAAATACCCCCGACCCATTACTCAACCACGCCATCTCTTTGAACAAAACACGCATGGCGGATAGCTTATTTCACGACCATGCTATTGGTCGAATCTGAAGTCGGACGTGGCTTCTTCTAGACAGCGTAAGCTTGAACCTGTTTGACGGGTAGACTTCCCATCTACACCAACATATTATGCGTCACACGTTAATCTCTGAATATAGAGGTCTTTGGTTTGATTCCCACCACTTCCAATCCTGACTTGATTTGTTCCAAAGTCTTTTTCAGTCGTTAAAGCGAATTGTTAGGATTGACTCCGCTTATACTGCTCTCAATCAAATATTCTCTGATCAATTAGATAGGGACTTGGCCACACTGGGTAAATTTCATGTGCACCCTCGTACGTTATTCCTAAAAAGTTCCTACCTACCTTATGAATAATATTATGATAACATTTCACATAACTCCCCCTTTGCACTAATCAATTCAATAGGAGGTGTCCATGCTTCCAGTGCAGATGGTCCTTGGTTTGAAACCCGTTACAGGCAGAATATTTTAAACTTTCGTGGACTAAAGTTCTTGGGATTGTGTCAACGGTGACTTTGGAGTCGTCCTAGCAACGATGCATAAAATAAATTCTCAAGTTGTCCCGAATTATATTTCTTGATTCTGGCGTTCCCCTCGGTTGGAGTCATGTCCAACTTGTTTGGTCGGTGTTTTCTCGTCGATGGCGTCGTCGCCGACAGGGTTGGCTTGGTCTGCTTTTAGCTCTCAATGAAAACACCTACGTAACTGAGTGGGTAGACTTAATACGAATATATTTATTTATTTATTTATTTTACTTGTTGTAAGTAGGACCGCATAATTTGAAACGTAACTTCCGATATTCACACCCTAGCCACAACCGCACTAGGGCGTGCATGTTATATTGTTACGTGTTGACGCGCACCATTGTGTAATTCATACACAGTTTTACTAAACGCTAGTCTGGAAATCAATACAAAACCACAGGCAACGATTATGTTCAACTAGTCCATATTTATGTATGGATAATGTTTCTATTGTGTACAATCGTACATAGGATAATCCAACCGCTAGACTATGCTCCAGCACCGGTAAAACTTATTCATTTTTGAATTAAAACATAAATGATTTATTTATTTATTTTATTACTCTTGTAAATATGTGGTTTACATGGTGGCAAGTACCTAAAATTAACATTTAATCCAAAGTATCAACACTGAATATCACATTCATTTTACTTAATTTATCATTTTACATCTAAATCATCAAATCAACATCGAACATCAAATTAAATCAAATCTGCATCAGATCCAAATCCGTGTCTTCCAAACACCTTCTAAACCTTTTCACCGAGGATTCATCAACAGGTGCAGCTGGCAATTGATACATTGATAGTAGTTTTGGTGGAGGTGCCGGGTCCAGTGTTAAAAATAAATTTTACGATTGATATTTGATATTCTTGTTTGGTTGCATAATAATATTCAATTTGGCTCATAATCGAAATATACCGAATCCACAAAATAATATCCAAAACAAAAAATGGTTTTTAACATGTGTCTTCAACCGTACTAGTCATACTAATCGCGTTAATCAGTTACGTGTAAGTGGGTAGACTATAAATACGAACTTATTTTATTTTGTCTTTATTTATCTTCTTTTTTTACCAGTAAGATCTTATTATCAATATTAACTTAATGCTTTAGTTTGTGTCAAACTGTGGATGTCAATAACATTGTTTTAAATTTCGTGTACTCAAATCATATCAAAATAATGGTTTAATAATCTGTGAATTTAATACATTTTACAGCGTGCGTTTCCGTAAGAAATTTTCTAACACACGAGGTAAGTTGTTTGTGTGTGTCGAACATAATGCTTGATTTTGCTACAAACAAAAATATTCAAATTTCTGATTCATTTTTATTTTTAAATGATTTAAATAATTGGCAATTACTTGCAAGAAAAGTAAATTTTCACATCAAGATTGAACGGACAAAGTTTCATTCTAGACGCTGTGGTGAAAATCGATGTTCTATATTTAGCTTGTTTTGGTTAAAATGCCTGTGGCAGAATCGATAACACACTAACATAACATACTACCATGTAATTGTTTTAACCGCAATATAAATCATAATACGAAATAATTAGGACGAGTGTCTGAACTATATTCTGATTCTTGTTTTCAGTCTCATTCTCATTCTCAATCTCGGTCTCATTACTAGAAGTGTAACTTTCGGTCTTTTCTTGATGGGAGTATCAACAATGGTATCAATATCAAAACAAACAGACGAACAGCCGTGGAGTTGACACTTGCAGGAGGCCGACTGATTGCGATCTTAACAGTACTTTTAAAGTGTTTACATAACGTTTCCATACCAAATTTGACTCTGTACTATTTATTACTATATTATTAATTACATTTAATAACTTATTTGGTTACTGAACGTGATTTGGAAGTGTTTTAGTTCGATCGTCTCCCGAGGCCCCCATTTTTTAGCAATAAGAATGAAAACGAGTATGTTATTTTCATAACTAGGTTTCATTCTCGTTCTCAGTCTCGATCTGGACCCTTCGTACATTGCTTTTGACGTCACCGATAATTGATGATGTCAAATTGAGTATGAGAATAATAATAAGCCACGTTTTTCAAACAATCAGACACGTCCTTAGTGTAATCATGGAGTTATAAATAGTAGGCCTACTGGCGTCCATGGTGTAATGTCGCAACCAATGAGATCTAACCGAGGTGAGATTAAAGCTAGTCGAAAACTAAAATACGGATAGATTGTTAGGCATATTATATTTTATTTAGCAAGAAATTTGCACAAATTTCAATATTTACTTTATCACGTGCGACTTATTTGGAAACATTTTAAGCATGCAGGCAAGAATTCTTATCCAAATGGTAAAAATTAATTTGTAATTCAAACTCGAATTATTCATATCTCAAAACTGTAGGAATTGCTAATGTAGGAGCCAAGCTTTAAAAATTCATTATTCACCTACTAGAAAGTCTATGATTTACATTTAACAATCCAGACACATATTTAATAGGTTCTGGGGATCTATGTTTACTTTATAACGGTGAATTAAATTCATATAACAAGCTTTCATAAACGCATAATACTTTTCGCGTATGCAGTGCATTAATTATATTGCATACTTAATAATAGTTACAACTTTGGGAAGGTTTAATTCGATTTAATTCAATTCGTGTATCTATCAACAATAGGGTAATGCTTCACACGTGTGGTACGTAAGGTTCGTTCGTCTGTGTACATTTAGTGTTACACTTTACACTAGTGTAAGCAAATATCTACACTGGTTCGTTTTTCTGTGTCCGTGTAAGCAGTGTAAAATTTACGTCGGCGTTTTTCTGTACAGCTAGTGTATACACTAGTGTAGACAGTGTAGGATATATTAACACGGCCTATTTTGGTCGTGTAAAGAATTTACACCGACATAGCGCGCCATAAAACGATAAACATGGAGGCCGAGACTGCAAGTAATTGTTGTGAGGGATGAGAATGGGTCCCTTAAAGAAAGAGGACTCTTACCTTTTTACAATGGGACGTAATTACATTTTACATTTAAGTACATTTTGTAACAGAAATGTGGCCGTTTTTTGTGTACGTCCGTGTACGTTACACTGACCTACTACTTCCGTTAAAAGTAACTATTTCCGCTTTACACTTGTCAGTGTAGAATTCGACTAGTGTAAGTCAGTGTTACACCAAATAAATACAGACGAACGAACCTAATATAAAAAGCATATAATAATATTTTAAAAAGTAACAATACGCAACAGTCATTTATCACAAGACAAAACAAGAAAGACAATGTTTTAATAAGTATCAGTCACACCCCACACAACAAAGTAAACTTAAAAATATTTTTAAAAGCTTGCAATGCGGATGAAAAAGGATTGCATGATGATGTCAAGTAAACATTGTAACAATTTTGTATTTGTTATGTAAATTAGGGGGGCCATAGATCAGACATCGGTAAACAATATGTGTATAAACACCATGCTAGCTAGGTAGGGCCGGGTAAATCGAATAGCCCGGGCAAACTGAACAGTAGGGGGTATCGCGTTTCGACGTTAGATGGCTGCACCTGTTCTAAACAGGTGTATGCGCACCGCGTTGCGCGCCGATCATGAAACTTTCAGTTGGATCGGCAAACATTCGTTAAGAGTTCTGACCTTAGAGCTCTAAGCATGCTCTAAGAGTTCTGACATGATAAGTTGTTTTTTTAATTTGCTGTCATGTAGGACATCATGGTTAATCATAAAAATTAACAACTGATGATAATGTCGGTATAATGTCTTGTAGTACATACATCTGTTGTTTTATTTAATTGCCTTCAAAATGGGGTTAGGAATAGGGTTGTTAGTAAGCTACACGCAAGTGGCATTTTTCTCCTACCTAACTTCTTGGCAAACAATAGGGTGAAGAAAATATCTGATGAACTTACGAAAAATTCTAATTTCTCGAATTTTAATAATAAATGTATTAAATTTTTTATCAACGGCCGTGTAGTTGATATTGGGTGGCAACAGGAGGCGTATTTATCGGTAAAAAGTACATATATTTTGTAAAAGCTACCAACGTTACATCTGTATCTCTACAGATACGGCAAATGAAGTTATAGACATGAATGTTGAAACTCAATAGTTTTCCATAAAAACGTGCATATTAATGTTTTAAATCAATGTCAGTGCAATTATTGTATAATGGTAAATTACACGGATTCTGCAACAAAATGTAATAACTTCAATAATCTTTAACAATTGAATCGAATTTTGAAAACCGTATTTTGTTTTATTTTAAACTTTATTAAACATAAAGGTTAAATATTGAAACAAACAGCAAAACATAAATAGATATAGAAAATCCTAAGAAATCAGATACTCTTAAATTTCAAACAATACAGCAAATAATTAAATAATGTTGGTTGAGTAGGGCAGTGTGGTACATTGGGGGGAAAAATTTGAAAAATACACTGATAAATGAAAATCGCATAATAGAATATAGCCATTATCAATCGTTCACAATCAGACATTTAAAATTACATGATAAAAGACCCGGCACCTCCACCAAAGCTGACAATTTTAATAGATAATCAAAATACTATAGATGGATTCTATTGAACCAATAATTAAAATATATTTCTGAAATAATTTATAAAGTAGTCATTTATTTTAGAAGTCCCTCATTCTGTTACAACCCATCAAACGTATACAATCAGACATTCAAAATTCACAAAGTTAATAGACACGGCCCCTGCATAAAAATTACAATCTTATCAATAATAATGTTATAACAATCAAAATACTCTGTATTGAACCTATCATCGTTATCACCATATACATCAACATTATTAATTTGATCAATTTTTATTCCATTGGGCTAATGAAATGTTATCATTTCTCGAAACTTTATATTCACCGTCCATAAATTTCCATCAAGATGTTAATCCCGCATTATATTATAGCATTTCAATCGCGAACAATCTTTCATTTAAAATTTACATGTTAAAAGACCCGGCACCTCCACCAAATCTGACAATTTCCAAAGTACTATCGATTGAATCAATAATCTACATGAACCATATAACATTGATTATTAATGTGATCACTAGAAACTTCATTATCAATGTACATTCCATTCAATGGCAAAAAATATATATTATTTTGTGAAGTCTGCAATCCACAACATATGTGCATATCTATTTCGCCCATTTTTTTTAAATTTAATTAAATTAAATTAAATGGTCTAATCTTTGAGCATAAAATAAAAATATATTTACTGAAGCGCCAGAGTGTGTTGTAAAACGCTGAAGAAATTCGTTCTTTCAAACACAAAAATTGGCAAATCACTTGTGATTTTGATGATCAAATAAAAAAAATCTTTGAGTAATTATGGTGACATTTTCTGGGCCGAAGCTGGGGCCAAATCTATTTAAGGTGTAAAAATATATATTTTTTTAAATTTATACATATATTTTACATACATTTTGTAGCACTATTGACCTCCAATTTCCAACCAAATTTTTTTTAAACTATAGGATGTTGGTTTCAAAGGATATGTTAATATCAATATTACTCAATGTCAAATATCATGTATTTTGGTAGGCGAACTTCTCTTAAAAGTGTTTCTTTTATGGCATATTTACAATCAGTTACTACAACAAAGTTAGCAATATATTGAAACCTGATCTATATACAGATCTCGACTTACTGGTACAAACCATTACCATAGGCCATGTGGACAATCGGTGAAGCTCCAAGCGAAGATAAAAACATTTTTGATAAAACGAGCTACTAAAATCTCCATTAAAAATCACAACGCCCTTTGGGATGTTGACGTGTGTGTGGGAGGGCTGATGGCCTGGCCCTTGATCTATCTTTTATTGATTAAACGAGATAATGATAGCATGGCGAGGTAGGCGCTTAATATTAAAAGTAAAATCTAGCAGAGCGCTTACGTTTTGGAAGGAAAGATAAAAAAACAAAATATCAACCGTCGACATTTCCAATTCGATCTGGAACTTTGCCAGAAAATTGTAAAACGTGGTCGCTTTACCGTTAAAATTCATCTATATTCCTGAGGGATGATGACGGGGGACCTTTAAAAAAACACCAACCACGAGCAAGGATAGGTAGCGAGTGGCCTATTGATCGGAGCGCTCGCGATTGCGCCGAGCTGTGCGCTCGCTCTTTGGAGCGCACCCGTCCCGTTAGGATCGGGTCATCCTCAGAGAAGTTGGCTCTGTGCCACCGGCGATGTGATTTCTCCCACACGCTCTCGCCGACATCATCTTCAAGTATAACAAACGATCTGTATCCGGATGTGAAAAACGATCGTTAATCACATAGAAAGAGGAGTTTGTGATATTTAAAAATGTGAATTTCAGTGTTATGGAAAAAAATTCGTGATTATTCAAATTTTCAAGAAAATGTGGTCACACCTTTATAAAAATTTAACGAAGAGTGGTAAAAAGGAGAAAAAAGGTTTCATCTTCAACCAAGCTTCGCTCCAAGAGTAAAAACCAAGGTGTAAACTTCATCTACAACCATCAAGCCCTGTTAGTGAAGAATTCGGAAGGTGCGTGTTACTTGGCGGTAGATTCGCGATCAAATCGCTCCTTTCTCCCACATGGACTGCTATTAACTCTTGCCGCACGCGATTGGGCTCGACGTTCGTAAAACCGTTTCAGTTCATTACGCAAGGTACTTAATACTCCATACGGGATTCACACTTTGCGTTATCAAAAACCCACTTCGTGTATTAAAGTGCCAAGCAAATGCCGAATCGTTACTTTATAAAATAGAGGAAACATAAAAGATGTAGATTTTATTTATATTTTTTGTGAAAAAACGTGATGGCGAATAGTGAAGTACCGGGAATTATGATGAGTATAGCTGAAGTGTGAAACAACAGTGTAATGCCTAAGCCTATCCCCCCCGAAGACTTGATAATCCCTCCCCAGGACACAACGAATATGCGGGACGATCTGCATGTGTCAGATGACGGCCGTCCTCAGTTGTGTCGCCATCGTGTACCTCACCGTCGCCGTGTACATGCCCACCCTCCGTGCGTTCAACTCGGGCATCAACGAGGTCCCGGTGATGTGCACGACGACGCGGTCCTGGCACAGGGAGATGTGCGAGTGGGTCACGTGCGGGGAGTGGTGCCTCAGCAAGAGCAACGGTGCGTGCCAGCAGATCTACGTGAATCTCAGACGGAACGGCTCCAGTCTCATCTTCGCGAACTGTACGAACACGGCGAATAAGACTTGTTATGGGATCGATCAAGAAAACGCGAAGAACGCCATCTGCATCAAAGACCACTGCAAGAACCTTACAGGAACCTTTAATTGTACCGCGGGCAGCTGCATCAACATCACCGACGCTTTCGAGTGTCTTTTTAAAGAGACCGAACCGCCTTTAAAGTGTTCAGGTAGACGAGGTAAAATAACCTGTCAAGCTCTTGACGGTTTGCATAACTGCGATAGGGGAACATGCGAGAAGATCCTCTCACCTTACAACTGTGATCGACGATGTACTGGTATCCCAACCCGAAACAAAAACATGATCCTCTTGAGTGGCGATAAAGTTTATCTATCTCACTGTCAAAGACTTCTCGTGAAAGACACAGCCGTGGAAGTTTGGAACGAGAATGAGGGGCATATTGTGATGTCGTCTTGTTACACCGTGATCAATACCTCAAACGGTTTTGAAGCTACCGACTGCATAAACGGGTCTCTTCTAGAAACGGATGTCCTCGACGATCTAGCGAATTTCACATATCTGAGTTACCTAAGCGTGGTGAACACGGTCGCTCTAGACAAGAATCGTTTGATTGCCCCTCCGGAGGTAGACCTGATCATCGCCAACGACAGCCACCTCATGATCAACATGGAGGGATGCGTCAACACCCTGATGGACGAGTGCAAGGAGTTCTTCAGGGTGTTCGGGAAAGGACGGCAGCGACCACAACGCCCGGGCACGGTTCCCCTGCTTCTACTCCAGCGCGGACCCCTCCGTGGTCGTCGCCCGCTTCGACCTGGACGGAACCTACAGCCACTTCCTCCTCACATCGCTCTTACCCTCTGTTCTTCTCATCATCTCCTGCTCCGTGCTCGCTACTTGTCAACGCACCGTGGAGGTCGGCGACGACGCCAAGATGAGGTTCATGGGCTGTAGCGCGGCGAATATTATCACCGCACCCGGAGAAAAGGGCTCATCTAAGAACGATGTGGGCGACGGAGGAGGGAATGCAGCTATGGCACTCTGAGATCCAGCACGTAAGAAGCGCGATTTTTTTATATACATGTTTTAATGACCCCAAACCCTACCCCACCCTTACAACTAGATCCACAACCACAGATGGCATCTGTAAGTACGTGTGCCAGTTAACTTATTGGATAATAAATGTTAGAATCGTTAGTGGGGAATATCCTCGGTCTACCCCGTAGCATTCATATCCAGTACAAGGCTGAAGAGGGTATGTATATGTTGTCCATAACCTACTGAACGACCTGTCCCTTCATGGGACAGGTAAAAGACAATTAAACTAACAATATCCAGCATGCTCCTTTAAACCGAGATAAAACTTTCCCTCAGGATTGCCGGTAGGAGATATCGAACCGATGACTCTGACTTGCGTGGAACGCGTAGTTTCCTGCTCCGTCGGGTTTTAACCAACTCTTAGAATCTGGTTCGATATTTAAAACCCAAACAGTCATCCAGAATTCCCTTATTTAAATCCGATATCCCACAAGTCAGCTTTTATTCCAACATGTGAAATGATAATGTAAACGCCATTCGTAAAAAAATAATCTGCTAATAAGCATTAACTTTATATAGTACTTTGTATTTTATCATAATATTACAATTCGTGGCCAGTCCGTATCTTTTTGTTTGGTATAAAAATACTATATTTCCGCCGACATCTTGTTTTCGTCAAATATCGTATTTTACGTTAAAAACCTTGCACAAACATACATACTTATTTTTAGTGAATCAGGTAGTTGTTTATCAATGGGTCCTTAAATTTGAAGCAGCATACCGAACTAGAATTATGAAAGAGTACAATTTCTTTCCACACATATTCAATTAAAGCGCAACACTACTAAGTCCAACCCTCAACGGTTATTGATCCTGTCTGAGCTGTCCCGGTGAAGCCTGGAGACCCGGGCTCAAGCCTTGGTCTACATCGGACTGTGTGATTGCTTGATGGTGTTTCATTTTACTTTCATATCGTGTTAATATACAGTAAATGTTTTATGTTTATTATTTTAATGGTGAATGTATTTTGTGTCACTTATCCGGTGAAAATGCAAAGATTTTTTTAATTTTGTATAAATGAGTCTATACTTGTACGGAAATTGTTTTTCACAAGAACAAATATAATAAATGAATTTATCAATTTACAATTTATATCAACCTATAATATACTTTTTAATTCATACTTGATACTCTAAGTCATCTCGAATAGCAAAGTGCATTAATATGAGACGTTAAGCCATATCCAATCAATCAATCAATCAATCGAATTTATACTCTTAAGTCTAAAATAACCAGGAGGCAGGAACATACTGATTCTATTGAGGCTGTTTTACTTATACGCGCACGCTTTCCATGTTAAGGCCCACGTTTCAAATAACAATTCATAATGAAAATGGCGGCTGCCACTATAGCAACGACCCACATAATAAATTGAATAGTGCTCCAACTTAAAAATTGCTTCCTGTAACTTACATTAATAAAATCAATACTCAATCTGTTATATGGTGCCTGATACAGACATGAGCGACCGGGATTTCCCTTTCTGGGTTGTACACGATACAACCGATTACACTCACACCCATAATGTGTTTCGATATTTAAATCTTGAAATCACCTAGTAGTCTTATTAATTTAATGTAAAAAATTAATTTACGAAGGGAGGCAACAAACACAACAACACGAACTACAAATAAGTATGCACTATATTTGTATTAGTTACTAGTTAGCTCATGTACAGATGTAAAAAATTTAATTAAATACATAAATAATAGTGAGGGAAAAAATGAATTAAAGAAAAATTAATTAAATTAATTACATAAATTATTTATTGAACTTTAATTAATTGAAGATGACTGAGGATTTAAAAAATAAACTTGTGGTTAACATAATTCTGCGTTCAGTGGTGTAGTTACAAAAAAGTAATCACCATTTTTACCTTTTCATTTTTAGAAAAATAATTACTAAAATAGTAGTAAAAGAGTCCAAGTTCGTGCAAGAAGAAAATTGGAAGACCGTTTTGTTTGAATTGAATGGAACTTTATTTGGACAGTTTTGTGTAATCTATTGCGTTTCGTATAAGCATCGCCCCTAGGAAATTGCCTGCACAAGTTGAGTCTGTGTCGTGTGTCAACGCATAGGATTGAAATTGATTGCCCGGGCTGCGCCGAATCCAATTACTCGTGGCAGCCAGTTGTCCATGCGTGTCCTCCGAAACCGTTCGCTCGGCCGTAGCGCGTAGACAAACATGAAAACAATAGGAGAACTACGCCAGTACAAACACGAAGTTATCATTTTATAAAATATAGCGAGGTGACAAACATTAAAAGAATTGGAAATAAAAAGTGTAGACATGGTGACAGAATAATCAGTTTAGGTGCTGAGCCTAGCTAGCAAGCACTGAAAGTCCACAGCCCGAGGAAAGGGTTCTCACCCCCCGACCCGACTTATATTAAAACCGGCTGTTTTGATTATAGTTCGAAATCTTGCAATTGCAAAACAAATAATTATGGGCGTTTTCGATTTTCCTACATTTTTATAATGATGTTAACAACACAAATTTAAACTGCTTTGCTTGTTTGATTGTCGTAGTGTTTGTAGAAGTTAAATAGTTGGGCACTATTACATTTTATACAATTTCTTATAACGTGAAAACTATCACACCGTATTATGCACCATGTGCATAAAATTATACATTTAAAATTTCAAAATTTTGCTAAATGTTCCCCTCGTGTCAGTATTAACTAACTTAAAATGGCAATCATAACGCTATGACATAAATACATATTATTAGTTATTGCACATTAAGTTTAACTGTTTAAGCGTTACCATTTAGAAACATAATATTTTAATTGCTATCCATCTCGGTTAACAAAGCTAGACCCAGTAAATTACTCGGGCGACTAACGGCTGCCTGCAGCATGCTAAATGTTTTATCACCTGCTAAATAAGTGTTGCAAATCAATATCTTAGTAATAACAAGACATAGTGAAGGACATAGCTTCTCTAAATGAACTACATTATTTTTAAATTAAATCTGACAGTGTTTACTAACGTTTTACCTTCGTAATGCTAGAAGTATTTATAGCTTCGAAAACTTTTACAACGATATATAGAGCTAGTTAAATTCCGTGAGTACTTGAAACTTTTAAATATAGGGATCTCAAGCATTTATATTTTACACTCGTTTCTGTCATTCCTAATAATCATCTCAAAATCATCTATTCTTGTATTGACCAAATCTCAATTATGTATTATACATTGTCATTAGACTCAAGTCCCACGAATGCAATCGTGCAATGTACACGGCGCACGTATACTGCACATGGCATGCTTGAATTCCACTTTACCTAAGTAGAAAACAATTTTAATAATTCGATAATTTAACTCGCAAGTCCGTAAGTCCATTCACTCCTAGTGCATATGTAAATCCAGTTTATTACGTGTAACATTAGTCTTAATGGATCCAACATATCCATTAAATGAATTTGTGACAATTGTTATGTCATGTCGTAAACTAGATCATAAACTTACCTAAGTGTCCAACTTAATATTATCCTCATTTAAATGTAAAATACGCTCACAATGTTAGCAAATAGTCATAGATTCGTTCTAAAACAGTTCTAAATATCGAACCTGTTGAATAATATAATCAGTAATTACTCTAAAACACTAATCACCGCCAGACTGGGGTTTAGGATTAAAGGGCGTGTTTGTATAGGAAAACATTATAATATCGTGCCTTTAAAAGAATACTTAAGTTCATTTGTCAATGTGGATACTACTTATAATCCATGTAAACTGTGACTTGCGAACCGTCACAACAACAGTGCCCGTTTTAAATAATACAATATCCCCATTCAAATTGCTTCTTCAAACATAATTGAATATCTAACAAAAACATTTACACAGTTTGATGAAGATTTTATGTCAATGTTAGGCGTAGGGGTGGGGGTTGGGGTGAGTCTAGGCTACGTGGGTGAAATGGAGACTTAGTTTCACTACCCAGAGGTTTAATTAAAGTTGAGATTTTTTAGTTTGTGTGTAGTTTTGTGACAAGCTTTATGATTATAATAGCAAAACCGAACTGAATTTAAAACAAAGGAAAATATAGCTTAAGGCACACAAAACGCTTATCCATCAACGCGACTGAAAATAACGTTTGCAAAGCGGCCTCGTTAGAATCCATAACACCATTAAATTTCCACCACGTCAGCTGTCACGTATCCCACAATGCATTGCGCTGTCTACCGAAGTGGGCTTCAGTGTCCATCAAAGTCGTGTCTATGTTCACCATGTTGAGTGAAAGTGGGTGTATACAATGGAACACAATGGCGTTTCGTGCATAAAAAGCTGTGAGGGTTTTCCGTTGTAGAGCAAATCAATACAATATATTCGAATATTCTAATACACTCTTAACACAATGTATACAAACAATTCTGTGAGTGCTATGACGATTGGAAGGTGAAATGTCATTGACCGATTCTTGTACATATTTCTGTAATAACTATTTACATTAAATCAATATTATAGATTGATTTTATCACACTTCCATTAGTACGCTATAAAGTGAATTCAGTTCGTTCTAGAATTGTTGCAACATTTAAGTGAAAATGTTATTGAATGTATTTTTCGGCGTTGCATGTTGGCGTAAATTCTGTCACTAATTGTGATTTACTATTATTCGGCTATAATTGGTTTAAAAAACAAATGTGGTATTTCACATTTCACAATTGGCCTACAATCACATCAATATGGTAAAAACGTATATTTACTTATTATTAAAAAGTTAATTTAAAATATGTTTTGTCGGTTTTTTGTAAGAAGCCATTGAACTTAGTAAAGAAGTATTCTTATTATGTGCGTGAGCGTAACTAGAGGCTTGTTTACTTACTCACAGAACGCAGCCTTAGCTTTGTGTAATATTATTCCAGTAGTTAATTAGCATAACTGAGATACAGATAGCATTCCAACACGCTATCTTTCCATCTGAGCTACGGTCAAAGCACCACTATCTCAGAGGGTAGGCTTTTAAGCACATTCGTTTCAATTAATATTCATCGACTGTTCTAATTATACCTAGACATTTACAAAAACAACTTTATAGAATATCTAAGTTGAACTTTTACATCAACTAAGATTTGTTAATGTAATTTCAATATCGTTCAGTCTTTAGTTAATTTGCATAGTATTTTTTAGACTTCTACCCTGTTTTCTCTACGAGTTTTTGATGATAAAAAGTTTATTACCTCAAATATTCAAAATGATAGGGTACACTAAAATTGCAAAATAAATCAAAATACAGGTCATATGATTAATTCACCTGTTGTATTACGGTTGATGTTTATAGTTTTTAGTCAACATTCAACATTCTAAAAAAAAATCTTTATCAACTTCACGATACTAATTAAACTAAATTAACTACGTAAAGTACGTGGAATATTATTACTTTCTGACAATGTATCACCTTTAAACAATATTGTTGGATGAGCGTAGCGAGCGTAGCGAGCGAAGCGAAGATTCCATTTCACTACACTGGAGAAAAAAATCCGGAATGTTTTTTTTTTGTTTTTTTTGTATTTTTGTCTGTTCGTTAGCACGATTCCGGCTAAACCGACAGTCCAATCGCGATGAAATTTTCTGTAGGCCTTTGAAATCTCTGAACTTAGAATTGCACGATTCGAAAAATCGATCAAAAAATTATTTCTCATGAAAATCGCAATTTTACGATTTTTTTCGATTTTTTAAAAAATTCTTCGACTTATAACACCTACATGCTTTATCCGATTTTAATGATTTTTTAACAGAACCATAATTTTATGAATTAATATATTCGTGTGAAATTTGAGCGCAATCGAAAAATTATTTCTTATTAAAATTGCAATTTTAGGATTTTTTAAATTTTTAAAACATTCTTCGACTTATAACACCTACATGCTTTATCCGATTGTAATGATTTTTTCACAGAACCTTAATTTTATGAATTATAATTATCGTGTGAAATTTGAGCGCAATCAAACAATTATTTTTCTTAATAATTGCAATTTTACAATTTTGCTATGGTGCTGGGATATTGCTAAGGCTTTTACAATTTTCATTTTTTTTTTTAAAGTGAAAGGTGTTTAAGATTAAAAAACAATACATCTAAACATTTACCAGACGGATTTTATAATTTTTGTTTTGTTTGATAAATATGAATTTTTCCCTTTGCATTGTTTGAAAATGTATGTTTTTTGTGAAAAATCTATATTTCCCATATTTTAAATAAAAAACTATAAATCTCATCAAAAAAGTGTCCAGTGAATTTGTCAGAATAAGACTTGTGAGCACATTAAAAAATAAATTATCCTTTCATCTTAAAAACTGTAGAAGAAGTAGGAACAATTGTTAGCAAATGTGCTAGAATAAAAGTTTTGAGATAATAACATTTAAAGTTTATTTATGTTGTTTTTGGGTAAAACAACAGAAAATCCGCATAACACATGGCAACTCAATGCACCAATTACGCTCATCCAACAACGCGGCGGGACTTAAGCGTTTTTCTAGTATGAATAATTATGTTAATACGCAACAATATTGCCTTCCGCGATGCCAAAATAGGGTGCTAAATTGAGCGCACGACATAAACTCAAGGTACGTGAGTTCAAATCCCTCATAAGACGTGCAATTTTTAACTCTTTCTCATCGTTATCTATCACCACTCATTCATAAAATAGCTTAATTGCTTTTTATTAATCGGTCAATCGTTAATTACTGGAGACACGAATTGCATCCAATAATATGCTATGTTAAAGAGAAATTACTGTTTGTTTTTTAAATATACGAGTACGCATAATTCATATTGTAAAAGATGGTGCTTATAACAGTTTTATTTGCCATTACTAAAATCCAAATGACAAAATTTTTAATTGTCAGCTTTTAAAGGTCATATTGTTTATGTTTCTAGCATCAGGTTATTATTTTATTTTATAACATCTCCCATATAACCCTTGCTCCCTCCAGAGTATTCAAGGGTATCGGATTGAACTTGGAATGGCTTCATAACATGAGCACATAGTTAAATTTACAATTGCGTCATAAACTCCTCTTATCCGCTCATTACGTAGTAGTAGTCTGATCACTGGTGAACGCCAGGAGTTATAGACAGTAACCACGCAAGTACAGTGCGTAATGCTCGTGCGGGGATATTTGTATGTTAAATGTACGTCTGCATGCACTAAATACACTTATTTTGTGAATACTTTATGTTTATTCATAACACAAAAATAAGAATGATTTCTACTAGGAAAACGCTTAAGTCCCGCCGCGTTGTTGGATGAGCGTAATTGGTGCATTGAGCTGCCATGTGTTATGCGAATTTTCTGTTGTTCTGTGAAAAAATCATTACTAAGTTGAAATTTTTTAAATTTTTTTTTAATTAATCGTAATTGTTAAAAAAAATCGTAAAATTGCGATTTTTATTCGAAATAATTTCTCGATTGCACTCAAATTTAACAGTAATATATAAATTCATAAAATTAAGGTTCTGCGAAAAAATCATAACAATCGGATGAAGCATGTAGGTGTTATAAGTCAAAGAATTGTTTAAAAAAAGAAAAAAACTGTAAAATTTCGATTTTTATGATAAATATTTTTTCAATTGCGCTCAAATTTCACAAGAATATCTTAATTCATAAAATAAAGGTTCTGTGCAAAAATCATTAAAATCGGATAAAGCATGAAGGTGTTTTAAGTCGAAGAAATTTTTTAAAAATCGAAAAAAATCGTAAAATTGCGATTTTCATGAGAAAAAATTTTCCGGTTGCGCTCAAAAACGTGGCAGTTCTAAGTTCAGAGATTTCGAAGGCCTCCATAAAATTTCATAGCAATCGAGTATCGGTTTAGCCGGAATCGTGTGGACAAACAGACAAAAATACAAAAAAAAAGAAAGAAAAAAAAAACATTCTGGATTTTTTTCTCCAGTGTAGTGAAATGGAATCTTCGCTTCGCTCGCTACGCTCATCCAATTATTAACGTGATATAAATATTAAGTGCATGTTACATTTATATACGGTGGTTAACGGATTCGCACACTATCCCATCGTTGAAAATATATTCATCAGACATCTAAAATATGCCATGTTAAAAGACCCGGCACCTCCACCAAAAATAGCAATTTTAATCAATATTAACAATCAAAATACTATTATATTCTATTCAACCAATAATCTCGTTCAATTGTGAGAACGGGGTTCGATACCCCGCAGAGATTTTTTTTAAATTTCTGGATTGATTTCCATACATACAAAATATGTCTTTCATCATCTCTAAATGGGAATCATTTTTAAAATCCTGCATTCGAATACAACATTTAATCGTAAAGCATCGGTCATCTATAATATACATTGTTAAAAGACCCGGCACCTTCACCAAAAATAGCAATTCTAATCAATAAACTAAAATACTATAAATTCTATTGAACTAATAATCACGTTCAATTTAGAGACCGGGGTTCGATACCACGCAGAGATGGATTTTTTTTAATTTTTGGATTAATTTCCATACCTATAAAAATTATGTCTTTCATCATCTCTGAATGGAAATTATTCTTCAAATTCTGCATTCTAATACAACATTCAATCATATCTTAACAATCGGTCATTCAAAATATACAATGTTAAAAGACCCGGCACCTCCACCAAAAGTTTAAATTCTATTAAATATCCACACATCACACATAAATGAGTATAATTTCGAGTATTTACATCTTGTAACATATTAAAGGCATGTTTCATTGATAAATTAAACTTCTTGGCTTCACACACTATATGTTCATAGAAATATATTAAAAGAAACTAAAAATGTTGTATAATAATATGTTATTATGTTAATGAGCATGAGCACAATAGTGCTGGCTTCAGAATAGTGTTTGTGGTAAATTATTGACGTTTTTGCTCGGATTTTAACATGTCAAGCTAAGTCGTTGTGTTTACAAACGGTTGAAATATGATTACTTGTTGATAGGTGGATTTGTATTGCTTAACGTCTCATATTAATGCACTAAGGCTATTCGAGACGATGAGTGGTGATAGATGAGGATGAAGGTTGAATAGAAGGGAGGAGGTAAAACCCGGTACCGGCCCATAGCCTACTCCTTTCGAAAAGTACCAAAGGGACCAACGGCTTCACGTCCCATCCGAAAGGACTGCGTAACCTTGACAGTCATATAGATTCCTCCACACACCCGGACTGCCGAGCAGACGTCGAGGAGAACGACGCCGTTACACTAGCTCTCGAACCCTCTATCTGCTCTAACCAGCGATAAACGTGTGTTTTAGGGTAGAGCGTTCACCCACTCCACCCCTGACCACGCCCAAGGCTGCTTAACTTTAGTGTTCGAGTGGGAACCGCTGCTTAACCCCTAGATTTGAACATGTTATTTAAAAGGTTTTAGTATCGAGTTTCCTAAGATTATCAGATTGGAGTCTGTTTCATCGATTCGTGACCAGTACGTTGAGTGTTATCATGATGGTAAAATTTATCACAGCTATGTAGAAAAGCGCGAATACTTGAGCACCCAAAATATGTAGCAAACGTTAACATCAGATATATATTTGGTGGAGGTGCCGGGTCTCTTGAATTCTCTCTGGGTGACCCCTAACGTCACGAAGAACGTTCCTCATCATCTTTGGTTGTTGAAGGGAAAATGTCAAAACAAAAACTCATATCAAACCAAAGTCACGCTCGCGTTTTATCTCGAGACGTGACACGCGACGTCAGCTAACAAACCAGATTGTTCATCAACTAATTGCGGATCATCCCACAAACTAGTAATTCACATATTAATAAACATAGATGTGCTTCTAAATATTATAGTGTTTAGATTTGATTAGAGTCTAGTAGTCGTTGTTAGAGCACTGATTGGCTCTGGCTCGTGTCTGCCTATGGCTTTGTAAGCGTCATCCCATTAAGTCCCTTCACTGACTTCGTTTGTGTTTCTCTCGCCCTAAGCCCTAGCTTGTAATCACGTTACATGCACGTCACTAAGTATAGAGCAAATACTTTAATTTAGTTACCCCCCCCCCCTCCACTCTGCGTGCGTCACCGCGACCAAGACGTCGGGTGCAACGTCTCGAGTTACTGCGCATGCTCGGATGAAGGCAATGACACTTGTGAGAGTTTCAATTACCGACAGTGTTGGCTCGAGCGCTAAGCGCTCGACTCTGATTAGGGAGGTCCCGGGCTCGAATCCCGTCGAGACCGGCAATCCTGACTGAAGGTTTTTTCCGAGGTTTTCCTCAGTCGTTAATGCGAATGCAAGGGATTGAGTCCTCATAAATAGCCCTTGGACATCCCTTCACAATTGTCCTATCCGCAATATACCTAGTAAGTCATCTGAAGAGGGTCACACCGGTTAAATCTTATGTGTATACCTTACAGCGGCCATCCTACAAAAAATTTAATTATTATACATTGTCTATGTATTTTAACTCTCCATCGGGATTGATTTTCGTATTGAAATTGATTTAAAAAACAACGTTAATGTATGGGGTTATTTTAAAAAAAAATGACAGCATACTATTGTAAAATCTTTTCGACTATTGCTCTTACTTCATACCCGTCCTTACAGCAGGCTTACGTTGAAAATTTGTAATTTCACTCTTCCTCCAACTCATTGTTGAGTAAGTGATTTGCCTCAATTGGTGCTCGTTTAGTTAATTATTTCAGTATATCAGTTTTCTACTTGAGACATCATGTATATAAAATCGCACATAGCCATTGAAAAGAGATGTATCCAGTGGTTCGATAACTTACTTGGTAAAGTATCGCTACGTAAAGGCGGAGGACCCGGGTTCGATCCCCGGTCGGGACAATCTCTTTGACTATGATCTTACTTCATACCCGTCCTTAAAGCAGGCTTACGTTGAAAATTTGTAATTTCACTCTTCCTCCAACTCATTGTTGAGTAAGTGATTTGCCTCAATTGGTGCTCGTTTAGTAAATTATTTCAGTATATCAGTTTTCTACTTGAGACATTATGTATATAAAATCGCACATAGCCATTGAAAAGAGATGTATCCAGTGGTTCGATAACTTACTTGGTAAAGTATCGCTACGTAAAGGCGGAGGACCCGGGCTCGATCCCCGGTTGGGACACATCTTTTCGACTATTTATCTTACTTCTTGCTCGTCCTTACAGCGGGATTACGCTGAAAATGTGTAATTTCACACTTCAGAGTATCAAGGTCGAAGCTTTCATTTATGCAACACCCCTGTCAACAAGTGCGCCTGTCGGTCTGTGCGTGTGCCACTTATCACGATAGAAACCAAACCTGACCTCCGATTGACATGCGATACTTTGTCGATATTGCCCTTCAACAAGGGATACATAATCTGTTTGGGTATCCTGGGTTTCATAGAAGTGAGGCTAGCCCCCCAGAAAGTTTGAATCTTCATGTCGTGGGCTTAGAAGTAAAAGTGTCTTGTCCAAAAATGTAGTTTTGAGCTAGAGCAATTTTAAAGTTTAGCGCTCTCTGTAAAATTGGAAAGATTGTTTAATAATAAACTTAATTTTTTAAATTAGTATCGATATTATGTGAACGCTTTTCGCACAAGCAAAACAAAAAACATTAATATTACAAAGATAAAATTAGCATATTATTGAATTGAAATGCGATTTATCTTGGACCTAAACAGTTTTCAGCATAGAATGTAAAAACAAAATAGATTCAGGGGACTTATTGACTTATTCTTTTGGTTTTGGATATTGCTTAACGTCTCATATTTATGCAACTTGGCTAAGGTACGATGATATCATTGAAAAAGCGTACTTACACAGTTTTATCTCGAACATAATCTTAACATGTGGACTTACTCAATAAATAAAACTGTATTATTGAATACTTTTAACCCAGAAAGGACTTAAATAGTACTACCATCATTAAGAGCTCGATTTTTCTGAATAAGTCCATATCAAAAGTAGATTTTTGCAAAAAGTGGACTTAGACACTTTTACTTTTAAGCCCACGATGTACTCGTCATCTTGCTTGGGTAGTGATTTTAACTGCGTACAGTCTACACAATGCTGTTTAGTTTGCAAAACTTCAACATCCGGTTGTGGATGACACAATTTCCGAATCACTCAAGATGCCCAGCGCTAAACTAAACCATGTGGTCGCCATGGCAACGGCGCGAAGATGACGTGAATGGGTTCTGTACCATTCTACGTACACTGCGCAACGCGCCCCAATGTCTCGCCACGACTAATGTTTTTGACTAAGCTCGTCGGATGCAGACTTGGACTAATCAATACGATTTGCCGCAGTGAGGACCTGGACTGGGTCACGTCCTGCACACCTGCCCCCTACACACCTGCACACCTGCACACGTGGTGGTAGCATGCCAGGGGCGAAACTAAACTTTCGCACCGAGTTTAAGAGAACGGCATTCGGCTCAAATTACACTCTAGAAACTTGTCAAATAGGCATGTTGCGTTCGGTAATCGCTTTTCTATTATTCAACTATAATCGTTTCATGAAATATCATCGGGCTGTTAGTTTCACAAGTGGTTTCGCGTCAGGATGAACCAGGCCACACTTTAGTAATTGAGTAAAACGAAATATAGACATAGGCAGCTAGAGCAGTGTAACACGCAAGAATCTCATAAGGGAGGTCGCCAGTTCGATACCCGCACACGCACTTGCTTTGTCACAGAAAGGTCATAAATTATCCCTTGACAGGTTTTCGAGAGTTTTATTTCATATTTAAAAATGTAAGCTTAACAACTCGGAAGTCCGACGCGGAATATGCTTAGGAAAAGATTAGTGCCGGTGATAGCACATTACTTTCTTGTATGCACTTCATAAGCATACCCCCCAGTAAAAGATACGCCACAAATAAATATTATTTTATTAATTGAAGCATATATGAATTATTACCACAACATATACTCATCTAATGTTAAACCAGTTGATTCATAATTTTGTATGGTTTTGGTGGAGGTGCCGGGTCCATGTTATAACATACGATATTCATACGCCAACTTGTATTATTGATTTATTTATTTTATTTACAAAAAAAGTAAATGCAAAGAGTGAATAGTATACATTTATATGCCGAAAATGATATACTTTACACACGCAAGGTAGAAATAGCCTGGTCCTTGTACGCGTGGCTACTGAATGTGATCCATTAAAACTATAAGTAAAATATTAAGTACAACACGGCATTGTGTTTTTATTCATGTACAATTCACTATAATAATAATGATGCTTCTTACTGTAAATCGTGATGCCATTTGGAAAGTACCATGTTTATTCGAAAGAAGGTTTATCCTGCCATAAAAGTATCCATATTTAAAAATCGTTGAAGGTAATAAAACAAATGAACCCAAAAATTGATTATCTAAATTTAGCTATCGTTATTACGTTGTGTCAATAATTGATTATACTGATAACGATTTACAACTTACCCGAATTACGACCTATTTTTACCAGCGGTGGATATGTCTCGACTTGTTATAGATTGATACTAGGAGTAATATAATGTAAGTAGTTAATTTGAAATGCATTTGAATATTGGGTTTTATATTAGACCAGTGCAATATATTTTTGACAAATTCTACTACAAAATTGGATCCATTTTTTGTAATCGATACAAAACAATTGTACTATTTGTTAGAAAATTTACAGGAAACAAAGGTTTCATTACGGATATGTTTTTTAGTTTGGCATATTATTCTTACGTTTCGTAGGATTATTTTAATTGAATTAATTATTTTGAACACTTTTTAACACAATAGTGCAAGAAAACCCCATACACAAGTTTTTGAAGATTGATTTAAAACCAAAATGCTATTTTCACGTATCCCTCATCATTAGGTGTCGGTTATGAGCGTTCTGAGTTCAGAAGAAATCATGGAGTCTCCCCGGGCCAAAACACCTCGTGTTGAGACTGTGTCACGAGGTCGTAGCTAGCTAACAATCACGACCACCCCCAACACCTTGTTTATTATCGGTGCTAAATCATCTAGGCCAGACGCGAGTTACTTACGTGCGTTCTAGTTAAGCTTTGATTACCGTCGTTAGTTCGTAATGTTGCCTTGACACACGAGAATCAAACTGCAACATAACCTACATATCAAAGAGTATTGTTGTCAATTAAAGAGCTTTTATGGTGTAAATGTGCTACAAGTACTAATTGATTCAGGCGATACTTAATAAAGATTTAAAAAAAAATACGTCATTATGTATCAATAAACTCAATACTACGTATGAGTTTAGGTAATGTAACTTTCCGGCCAGAATTGGGCACAAAACATCTCTGCCGGAAAAAGGCTTCCAAACTAGTAAAGCCAGAAGACTCAAAGTAAACACTGGATTGTAAAGAAAAGCTACACCTACGCTAGTATGCTATTGAATTTTCAGTAATTTTGAATGCGTTTTAATACGGATTTTTACAAAATAGCAGTTTTACAATACTTTGTGTATCTTTTTGGCGAGTGTATGTTTTAAAACAAAAAACATGGGCAAGATAGGGCTAAGAAGCAGCGGAAAGATCCTTCTTAAGATGGTTTGAAACCAGCTGGTAGCCAGGGGGGCGGCCATTGTCATAGACACTCAAGTAACGCGAGAGGTTTTACGAGAGTTGAGATTCAAGTGTTTTGAACTCTTCGTGTTAACTGCTCGTAAAAATAGTTATAAGTGACTTCATTGCTTAACACGAGGTCGATGGAGGAGTCAGAAATGTGTTCTAGCTTTCAGGTGGACTCGCTAACTGACATATTATCTTTAGTAGATGGCGGTGAAATAACGCTGTTGATTTGCTCCAATAGCGGTCGTTTGATTTATAATTGAAACTGAGTTTTGGGGTAGATCAAGCACTTGAATATCGAACCCAGGCTTCGTGCTTGTTCTTTGGGACGTTTTGGTTCGTGTGGATGTCGGGGCATCGATCTAAAGCTATTAACAAACTACAGACCCCCTACCCCCCACTTCAACCCCCACCCCACATTCCACCATTGAGGTCCTAAGATCGGACCAAGAATAGTAAGAGATGATAACGTTACCTCTCTCTCCCCGTAATGTAAATAATAAAATCAAGGACCCGGCACCTCCACCAACAATGCTATTCTTATGGAGCTAAAACTTTTCTCGCTCTACCCGGCACCTCCACCAACAATGCTATTCTTATGGAGTTAAAAATGTTTAGGTCTACCCGGCACCTCTACCAATTCATTGTTCGATCATTATTACATATATTGGTATTGACTTCATTATAATATTATTTGGACTGTGATGGGCATTTAATTTCCAAAAAATACTTGGAATAATGACCTTTTCAGTATTTTTTAATTATTTATTAATTTACTTTTTATTATTTATTTATTTATTTATTTATTTATTTATTTATTTATTTATTTATTTATTTAATTAACGTCTATCCTATTCAGTTAAAAAACTGATTTACAAAGGACAACTAAATAAATCTACTTACATAGATGCAGACACAACAACGAACTACGGTTGAGTAAATATTTGAAATAGTAATATTACAACAAAAATGCATTACAACCCAACAATTTTCAAAAAGGATATTAAATGGAACTAGGAAAACGCTAAAGTCGTTGTTAGACGAGTGAGTGAGCCATGTGTTGAGTACCCGGAAACACTCCCTTCTTTTCCTCTTCCAAAGGCCTCCCTAGCCAATCATAGGCTAGAGTGGCGCCCTTGTACCAACTGAACTTAAAAACCCTATTATTTATGCCAATATAACTATCAAACTTAAATGCAAACGTTACCGGATACTCAACACATGACTCGCTCACTCGTCTGTTAATGACTTTGGCGTTTTCCTAGTTATATTCACTAGCTACACAGCCGTCTTGTATTAAATCTAAAAATACGTTACATTCTCTTTTCTTTTCTGCTTTATTTTCAATGCGCAGACAACACAAGCACAAATAGTACAGACATCGATCCGTCGTAATGTGTATATATAATATTTACTATTTTTGTTAGTGCTTTAAACGTTGTAATAAAGAACAAGAAAACAACCTATGGATCGAACTCCAAGGTTTCCACGTCATTCAACCAATAATTCTGTACATTGATTTGACGAGTTGATAGTTAAATCAATGGGGGTTCGAGTGGTGGAGGAGGGGGGAGTGGAGTGGAGGGGGCCGCTAGACTGGGAAACTTAGGGCTTGACTTCCTGAAATCGAACGAGTTCGTGAATATTTATTTGTTCCATTACGGTAAAGATAATCGCAAGGGAAATGTGTTTGTTTTCTTGGATTCGTACGGAAAAGTTTCACATTATTCGGACTCGAGGTAATAATAAAATATTTAGGACATTTTTCTGGAAAATTCCTGATTGATGCCAGCTTGTTTCTGGTCTATCCAAGCGAAGTATGTATTGATCTTTGTATGAAAATTTGCTGCCTGGGCAGATATTTATTTTAATTTGCGTTCAGTAAATATTATTTTCTTATCGTCAAAGATTTGTTTAATCACTACAAGATGTTAAATTACAGGAACAAAGCTTTTATTTTTCTCTCTTTTTGCGAAAATGCCAGTGACATGTTAGTTTCTCATTTAGTTTTTAGATCTCAATGTCGCTGTTAAATTTCAACCCTATATATTTTCGAAGAATATTAAGCTGTTTGGGTGCTCACAAATCAGATTAAATTGCTATTTTACAAGTGGTACCCGGGAAACGCTAATTACATCGTTTAGCCCTTGATGATTCCCCCTTGACGCTGCAACTTAAGTGTAACAATCACTTTAATGTTTTTGTTGGGTTATAAAAGTAGACAATTCAAGCAATTAAATCGAGGTAATAAAACCTGCTAATATAACGTTGCCTTCAGTAACGGCCGGTTCTGTTTGACTTGGCACAGTTTGTGTACTTAACGGTGGCTTAAATCTGCTTCTGATGCAAAACAGGGTGAAACTGGTACAGAACGGTTCTTGTGTAACTCACTGGATCCAGGTTGTAACGTATTTACATAAAGAAAACACGAAGTGAACGCAAACATGACTGCTTTAATAAATAACTAGGTTGGGCTAGTAAATGCATGCTTTAACATGTGGGCGTATCCGGAAGTCAGTGAATAGAACGACGATTTGGGGATTTCGGTAATGTCTTCCTGACTTCTTGTCGTTATCAAACTAGGCCATGTGTATATAGAGCAAACGTATTGAATTTTATTTTGAGTTGCGCGAATAATCAAATTATTTTATAAAATATAGAAATTGGTTGTTATAATTTGAAAATCGACAACACCTATGAGAGTGTTTCCCGATTAATTAAGTTTAGAAATAAACCATCGCTAATACCTGCATTAGATAATGACATAATAATGTTTAGTTGGCCAATTAAAATATCGCAGCAGAATCGTTGCTGTACTGTTCCAATCCATTCAGATCTATAATGCACAAAAATCCATAAGTTATTAAGTTAATTTCTCGGTAGCTGAGAAGTAAAGCACTTGACCGGCATACCTACAGGAGTGTTTCCCGATCATTAAAATTGAGGAAAAAGTTTATTGTTAATTGGTCATTGTTTTCAAATAGAAAACCGGGTGAGATTATTAACAATCAATGATTTAGTTTGGGGAAAGCTTCTACTTCCCGCAAGGTTGTTTTTATTAACGAATTAATAAGTTTTTTTCCACTAACGTGTTTTCAAATATTTTTGTCTTAATTTTTAAGATTTCACACATCATGACACTAAAATATTCCTATTTGTAAATAGTGGTTAATAAGATATTCAAAACTTGCAAATTATCAGTATCATTAACTCTATGTACACGGGTAAACTCGAACAAATCTGATAATTCCCTCTAGTGTAAGCTAATGAGATAACAGACTGACTTATAAAGTACTTTCACTTGTCGTCTGCTCTCCGATAATCACTGCTATCAGCCATGTTGATCCCAAGCAAACACAATGTGTGCAGAGAGCACAAAGATAAAACAACCGTCAATCAGGATGAGTCAACCGTGTAGCAAAGTGTCCGGTAATACGAGCCAGTATCGATGAGAGGCGATCGCGCGACGACAGACTATAGGGCGCTCTAGAGATAATTAATTGCAAACTCGGGAGGTTGCAAAGTAAATAAAATGAGCACTTGTCTTTCACCGGTAGTGAACAAATATTGACTGGGAAAACATACAGAATGGGATCTTTGACAAACAAATCAGTGTTTGCGATTATGGTGATTATCACTCGATTAATAATCCAACGCGGCTAACATTACATTCAAATCAACTAAATATAACATGAAGAATTATAATTGATTGGATATGTCTAGAAACGGAAATTATATTTTTGATATTGAATCCAATACTTTTTTCTATAAGTTTCTCTAGGGAGACTTGCCCAGATAATGTAGCTTGACTGCCTTCACGTGTTTAAGTGTTTTGGGCCTAGGTTAGTGTGAAGGGAATGTCCAAGGTCTGGTTGAGAGGACACAATCCCTAGAATTCCCATAAACAACTGAAGAAAAACTTGGCCAAATCTTTCGGTCAGGACTGCTGGTGGCGGGTATTGACGGGACCCCTCAGAGTCGCGCGAATTACATTTGTGCCACATCTGTCGGTTTGTAATACACTCATGTAATTATAAAATCAATCATTCTTTATTTTCTTTATTTAGTTAATAATTTAAAGGCTTCCCTAGGACAACTTTCAATCTATACTGCCACAGTAAAATGTAACAGTACTGAATCATTTTCATGATACAACCGTTTTTATATCAAATGTTTTTTTAACTAAAAGCATTAGAGATATTCGAAAATAGCTCGCCGTTAGCATAGATCATACAATATGGCAGCGATTAAAAAATAAAAACATAAGAATATCGTGATAACTCAGTGTACATCACCTGGCTTTGTACATTTTACCTACATTAAATATAATTGTGAATAGCATATTATGTGCATCCTGCGTCTGCATTGTATGCATTCAACGGCACAACAAAATACTCTAGATAATAGTGCAAGTGCGCTAGGCTAGACAGACACAATAATATACAGTAGGGCAGCACAGTATACTCGTGCATAATACAACCGCGTTGCGTGTGGCTCATACCTAGAATCCATTTGATGGGATCAATACGGGAGCCGATGACAATGTAAAGTGCCGTTAGCTATGGCCACGCAAAGACTCGCCTGCGTAAAATATAGAGGGAATGTTTGTGTGTTTTTAAATGAAGGTGTTTATTTGTTGTGGTTTTACCAATATTCATTTATTAATAAACGAATTGTACCTGTCCATAGAGCAGGAAGCCTAATGTAGGACACGTTTTGCCCTCTGTAGCCTGACTCGGTGATTTCAGAGTTACAAATTCAGATAAACATTAAACAAAAGACAACAAGAGAACATAAAATTTAAAGAGTTAGTCGACGAAAAAGGCGGATAAGGGTACTTGAAGCTGGGGTGAGACCGGAAGGCTCGTGGACCCGAAACGAGGTCGTGAAGATCATTCCTGCCGCCTGCGTGAAGACGTTGCACGTAAGCCCCTGCGAGGGTGTCGAGTCGAGAGCTGGTACCGCCGACACCGGTTTGGATATGCACGTCTTCATTCTGCGTCATCGGACTGTCAATGTCAATAGTAATGTTAGAAAAGCAGTATTTGTTACTTTTAAGCCTTCTAACAGTACTGAGTTAAACACCTACAATTTATTTTTAAAGAAAAAAATTATGTTGTGACATAATGTCGCATAGAAATATCGCAAACTTTTATTTTTATAATCGTCTATTAGACGATTTTCAAAATCCCCAGCGCCCTCTATATCGCGCGCGCAAAGCATTGTGGTAGAAAGGGCATTTACATGTTAAATGCCATATGCTTGGATGTGTGGAGTACTGCGTTTCCAACAATGGCAGTGCAGTCCGCCACAATCCCAATCATATGGCATTTAGCATGTAAAGGCCCTTTCTCCCATAATGCTTTGCAACGGAGCGCGCATGTGCAGTTAATTCTGAAAATGGTCTAGTCGAAGCTTACAAGCAAATAGTTCTGAAGATACCTAGCTCGATACCTACAGCTATACGTTTCAACGTGTTCAGATTTACATCCATATTATATTATCATTATGAGTACGTTTTTAAAATGTTTTAAAGCCTAGCTTGCATTGCAAGCACTTAGAATCCATAGCCCGAGTAACTGGTGAAGCAATTAGAGCAATTTGTTCCCTTGATCCCACAGAACACTGTAAACCTGTTTTTATACGCCACAAAATCCTTACCATTTCATGTTATACATTTTCAAATCAATATTAGTTATTAAAAATATATATAGATACCTACTCAGTAACCGCAAATGTCCATGATCATGACACACGTAAAAAAAATCACCTACAGCTAAACTCATATCTCACAAAACTTGGACATGTAAACTCAGACTACTTACATAAATCTCTTTATAACCATCTTCCAGACTCCATTAAAAACATTTCAAGCTATGACTTAAATGATACACTCACAGAAATTCCTGTTATCACTTGATATTATTGATTAACTATAATACAATGAAATGAACCTTATTTTATACTTTTCAATAATTATTATTATTAACAATGTATTACATGTTATGACAATTTCTCATTATATTAGTATTAGTAACATTTTTTTTTATTTAGCTAAAGGACACATACACTAAAAATTGTGTTGTTGTTACATAAAATGTGCAATATTTGTCCTAATAAAAAATTGAAATTGAAATTGATAGGTCTACGCCTCCAGACTCAGTTTGCAACCGGGTGTTTAAGTTTTATAAGAAATTACAAATGTTGCATTTGATCTAATAAAAAATTACACTTCTTAGAAAGTAATTTTCTGTGTGTGGCTTGTAATAACATTCTCATTTGTATTACAGAATTATATGTAAACTGTTATTATATTTGTGGTATTCTGTGGTGAACAATGTTCGCAAAATGTCAGTTAATGCCTCTATAATTTTGAATCTCTTCGGATTAACCAAGCTAATATAGTTTCGTGCCCGTAGCGTTGTATGAGGCAAGTCAGTAGTCCTGACAAGACAATTCTCAGGGGGGCTAACACGCTCTCATGTAGATACACGCGATGTGGCGAAGATGGCATCGATCTCAGCTCAATGGGTAGACCTACTTGCGTCGTAAGGTGTTGGGTCAATACAGAGCTCTGTTTCAGATTGGGGTTCAAGTTTGGACCTTTTCTTGCGATTATATACAAAGATTCTGCGATGGCTTCTTATAACGCATTAATATTTTTTTCAAATGAAGTTTAAATAAATTATCTTTGATTTCAACAGGTTTCGTTTTATTTCGACGTCAATTCGACAGCTCACAGATCGTTTTATCATAGAAACGTTTATTTTAATAATTATTGTTCATTCAATGTATTTTATATTTAGTATTCGCCAATTGCTTTTATTCTTGTTTTACCGTCAGTTCGACGCCTCATAAGTCGTCTTAAAATAAGTTATGAAATTATCGTTTACATTTGTATTAAAAAAAACAGTAATGATTTATTAATATAATGAAAATACTCAATTAAGTCGTTTTATATTTGCCCCTGCTGATATTGACCATATTGGACAACAGTTTTCAATATTGGTAAAACACTGGTGGTAAAGTTGATCCCGTTAAGCGAAAGGGTCACAAATTCCAGCATAATATTTCCATGTAATCCCCATCATGGACAGGACATAGATTTAGACATTTTTCACCTTTGATTGTGTTTTAAACATTGTAAATATAATTAATTTAATTAAACATTTATTGTTATTATTGTAATGAGAATCTGTTTCTAACGGGAGTGTGTTACTGTTCCAGGCATTCCCCTTCTGCACGAGAGCCCGGTTCATCACGTGTTTCCGCTCCAAGAGGACTAGGAGGACACGTGTTCAACTCTCCGCATCTCGCACGTGCACGCACGCTTCGCACAAACAACAACAACAACAACACCACTACGAGACCAGAGGCGCACGTCGCGGATAGAGGCTATACCTGGCCAAGGCCTTCAACGAGCCGCCTACCTAGACACAACCTCGATCACACGTCTAGGCGAAGGACTCACACTAAGGGGAACGCGTCAATACGAAATCAAAAACGAAAAACTAACAAACAACCGTAAACGGTTCAATTTTAGCAATTTCAAAAAACTAACATAATATAAATTAAATTATTGTAGTATTTTTGAATCCCAAAAATATAATCGAAATCCCCTTGAGAGGTTCAAAAATTCGAATTTGGCCCTAATAGCCTAGGTCAGTAGATCCGTTGACGCCACAGTGAACCAAGTAGTGCCGTAGAAATCCAACACTTTCACCTGATTATCTCAAAACTAACTCTCAGAATTTACAAGTCTGCTTTCTAACCGTGATATTAGTACTTTATGACACTAGAATGTGCTTCTCGCATTAGCTTGGGTGTTTGCGTGTATGTAAGGGAAGAAGAGTACTTCAAGTCGATTCGAGTTCCAAAAAGAAGTCATCATTGATCCTGACGAGTCGACGGTGATCATGGGGGCAGAGGGTGGAGAGGAGACTGTGACTGGGGGGATCGACGTCATCTCCCTTGTGGAGAAGGCCAAGTTCTACACCTCGTTGTGTCTCGGGACGACGGCGATTATCTCCGTGTTCGCCTTCCTCTTTCTGATACCCTTCGTCGTGGACCCCGCGATCTCGACCATCATGGCCGACTACGACGCCGTCCCCGTGAGTTGTATGACCGTCGAGCACATCTACTCAGAAGGACTCCGAAACTGTTCGTGGTCTTCGTGCAGAGAGGGTTGCACGACGGCGGCGCTCAAATGCCATCAGATACTCGTCAACTACAGCCGCGTACCGTTCAGTGAGTGGGGCTTGAGAAACACAAGCGGCTTCGCCTGGGACGTCAACGATACTAAGTTCTACATCAACACAGAGGGGTGTGGGTATCCCCCTCGAGTGAATTGCACGGAGTTTGCTAAACAGTACGGGTACAAGAACATTGGCAAGGTGTTTCCGTGTTATTACAGTCGCACCTATCCCGAGATGGTCGTGGGGAGGTACAGTTGGGAGAGCAACCTAAGACATCTTATTCTCTCGTTGATCGTGCCCAACATCCTGTTTGCCGTCTCTATCGGGGTCCTCAGCTACTGGTACTGTCCCAGTTGTAACCGAGCGTGCAACAAGAAGCCGTACATTGAAAAGTATCCGCCCAAGGAGGAGTAAGTACAGGTTAGGTAGAATAACGCCAGTATTACCACATATCAGCACACGATACAATAACTTACAACACGTACACCTCTTATTAGATGTGATTTGCTTTACATTCACTGCAGGGGGCGACACCCACCACCTTTCTGTCTCACACTGTCTCCAAACTCAACCTCCGAAGACATGTGAATTTTTTCTTGACTGTCCCTTCAACTAAGATGACAAGATTGTTTTTGGTGACCCTGGAAGTCAAGAGAGGCAGTCGGATATTTTTAACCCGGCACCTCCACCAAAATATATCTTAAATATATTTAACTTCATCGACAATCTGACGATAAAGTAGTATTCTCCATGTTAAGTTTACTCTCGTACCTATGCTTGGGGTGTGACCTTAAAGCAGTCCTTCCAAAGATGCAATTATGTCATGCCGCCCACTTAAAATATGTCTTATAACTGAGTGGGAAGAAAACTAAGACATATACATAATTCTTTCTTTCTTTCTTTCTTTCAAGTTGTATGCTTCGATCTTTATTAGCTTCAGCACGACTTTAAGAAATTATTGAATTACGAGGTTTTACACCCAGTCTCAACCATTTTTGTTCTAGGAAGTTTGCATGAAAGAGTCAAGAACTTTACAGGATGGCCCCAAAATGGTCAATTTTCATCAACTGATTGTAAGAATACAAAACAACTGTATTTTGTAATCTCTCGATTTATCTTCAGCACATTTTACATCAAAGTAGAGTTTAAACCTCTTCACATTTCAGTAGTTACTATTTCAACTTATCTAAAATGCTCTTCTTGCAAGCTCTTGATTATTATTCTTTATTTCTATTTTAACTTGATCTCAGAGTTATGTTTGTTAAATTTGTGTGACAAACCATGTTTAAACGTGTTTCAAAACAAAACAATACACCTTCTAATATTATATATATTTGTCAAATCCCATACTTACACATATATTACAAATAAATCTTATAAGAAGATACTGGCATGCATGATTACTAATATTTTGATCTACCATTAATTTATATTGAAAGTGTACCTAGATATTTATGTTATGTTCTAAACTGAAACGTCGAAATACGACTATTATCCAATTTACATTGTCTCCAATCCGAATTCCAGGTTTCGATTAAATCCAACCTGCTTCAAATAATGTGGTCACAAAAAAGGATTCAGCCTTCAAAATAAGTGACTAAAACTTTAGCCTTGAGCTTAACCCCCCTCCCCTCCTCCCCCGTACACAAACACACACTCACAAAATTAATTACATTAATGTTGTGTTAGTTGTAATGAGGCACTGAGTTGAATAAGGGCATATAGGGACTTACGCCCTTTTTGAATAAATTGTTTTATTTGGCAGAGCTAGTGTCTGAACCTGTTGTAGTCGATAAACTTAAAAAATAACTGGTAGATTGCGCCACATACTTGCAACAATGGTACACCCTTCTTTCATAACACTATTTTAAGTAGAGACATTATGTCCTTCATCCACATTCATAAAATGTGTTCCTCATTTATATCAAAACTAAGTTTTCAGAGCTACACCCGTATTCCACCCAGTGCCTCAATTATTAAAAGTCACAGATTTGTTCTACATGGTTGGCTTTGTTGAATCACTGACGGAATATATACATAGATAATAGGTTACACGTTTTTTAAAGCATGTTTTATAGCAATTGTCATATAAGTTTTGCCAGATAATGTGTTATTTACATATTTTATCATCTCAAATAGTAAAATAAACCTCAGGATCTAAAGAACACCCGATAAAATGCATACATATTTGCAATTAAGCTTCAAATTATGAATTAAATATAGTTTTAATAAAATCACGTTTTCTTCACCCTCTTTGTTTAGCTTGGACACGTAATGTAGTGTGCAGTGGCATGCCAGGTTAATTTGTGAAAGTAATAAGAGTGGGGGGGGGGGCTAAGTTAACAGGATGTAACATATGATTACATGCGAGACCCGCCCTTAACTAGGGCGTGCCTTTTGACATTCAGCTGACGTCCAAGATGAAAATATATGATAAAAGAATAACATACTTAAAATATATTCTAAATGGTATTAAAATATATGCGTAGAGGTACAAGGTCATGGGGAATTCTGAGGAGATAATTTAAGCTTGTTTTTAATAGTTTAAGTACAAACTTGTATAAGTGAACACAACAGAGTATTTTTAATTTAATTTAAATATAGATTGAAATTTTGTGTTTTGTTTTTGATGCTTTGATTTTTAATGCTCTGGCAATCTGGAATGATGTCCTATCAAGGGTTTCTCCCAGTCATAAGAGGATTCTGGGATAATGTCACAGACCTTGGGCATTTATTTATAGCCTAGTTAGTTAACTTCAGATGGTCTCACTGGGTAACATGTTGTGTGACCTAAAAGATGTAAAAAGCAAAAAAAAACAACAACAACAATGAACCGAATTATATATTTTTTTTCAATTTTACATTATGAATGTTCCTCTTTTGCCATTTTTTGCCATCTTTTCATTAGCTTGGGTTATTCATTATTCCATTTTATGTCTGTAAATAACTTTATGGCCTATGCTTTTAATTTTGTTGTATTTACATTTTCATTTTTGTTGCCGTTTTATGCATTTTTGATTTATATAATTATGTTTAATTATGTAGTATTCAAATTGTGCTGCGTTTATCTTTGCATTACGTATATTGGTATCGTTTAATTGCTATTGCTTAATGTTTTGTCGCTCACTTGTGTCCCCCACTTTTAGTATATATGTGCTATATGGTACCTGTTTCTTTGTTTTTTCCTATATTTGTATGTGTGTGTGTTTACATTTATTATTTCATTATTGTATTATAATTTTGTATTGATTCGCTGGTTGATCTTGACCTGAATGATTGAGCCTAGGCACTTTTGTTATTATTATTCTGTAATAATAAATGACACCAAAATAAAACATAGTTACTTACATTGAGAATTATAAGTTGTAGAGCTTTTAAAATATTACACTTAAACTGTGACAATCGCTTTCGTAGAAATAGATTTGTATTGAAAATTAGAATTAACATGATTTGAAATGCTCACAACTAGCAATTTCAGCCTAGAAAGAGAATAATTGATATGCCCTTATATTATATTCTAGTAAAATGTACAAAGTTTTGCTTCTAATGAAAGATAAATTTATAGAAAAACGAGAGTTAATATTGTGTTATTGTATTTTCATTTGCAGCGACAGAGATGACGATGATTTCTATGAAGAAGAAGAATATTGACGTCAGGGTCGAGGGGTGGACAAGCGAAGATCCAGAGACGTCCCCCTAGAAGAGATATCCTTCGTGGAGGAAGAAGAAGAAGAACACATATACTTCAATAACTATCAACTCTTAACGACTTGATTATTGCTTCCTTTTACTACATAACGAGACAAATCAGCTTTCCAAGCTCAACTTTGCAGACTCAAGTGCCAACACCATCGCTCTATTAGGTTATAAAATCACGTAATTCGAACACTTTTTAAAGTTCTGAACTTGCATGACGATAATATTTCGAACTTCGATTGTAGATACGATATTATATTGTAGTTATTTGTAAGATAACGTTTAGAACGTGTTCTTGCATTGCTGCTAAGTGGAAGGCGGTTGAAGGTTAGGCGGGGTTGGGCTGGAAGGTCATTTTGTAGAGAAGAATGTCAACTTTAAAAGTTCAGATTCTTAGAAATGGCTTTCACCCGTTTTCCACTGAAACATTTAGATGTGATTCAAGGGCATCAATGGTAGCTGGTCCCCGCCGTATCCTCGTAGACTTTTCAGAGTTTCTCTCTCTTCTACCTCTATCTCTCTATCTCTGTCTCTCTCTTTCGTGTTACCTACGACCCATTGTCTCAACCCTTCTCTCTACCCTAACTTTCAAACCTTAAACCTAAACCAATTTACTAACTTTTCATTTGGCCGTTCTAAATTTCTTGTGGCATTACGTGAAATCTTTAGAGATTTAGATCATGGGTTCGATTCCCATACGATGGTGTTTTTATTTTTTGAATCCAACGTTTTTATATTTAACCTCGAATTACCGTTATTTAATAAGTCCAAAAACATCTATTTTAAAAAACCTTTATGGCTAAAATAAAATAATGGTGCTTGTACAAATGTGTTTTATATAACAACAAAGATTATTAGCAATCGATAATAAATAAGATTGTAAGAATATGTTCTTATTACTAACGCATCATACGTAAGTAGACTCATATAAGGAAAAGTAAAAGAGAGTTTAAGTACAATCTCTAATGATTAAGTGACAAAACTGTTACACCGTTGCAGTATTTCTAAACATGGATAGTATAAAACTAACACAGAACAATCGTATGCATAACAATCTTTACAGAAAAATATATAATACAAAAATGGTAAAAATAATCATATATATAATTGGTATTAAGGTTTTTAACATGTAAAAAACTTGCTACTATTGCGATATAAATTGGGTTGAAGATATGATGGGTGCTACGAAATGGTAACAGTTCGCGAAAGTAAACAGAACCATTGGTTGGTTCGTGAGATGGAATTGATAGAAAAGTGTGTAAATTTGCCTGATAAAGTGGTTCTATGAAAACGTCCGTGTCATCTTGAAAGTTGATTAGTGAAAAATTAGATTGTTTTAATCGGTACCTAGGAAGCCGTTCCCGTGTGTGTTTTGCGCACAGCTTTGACAAAACACAGTTTTCCTTGGGCTAGAAATGAGAAGTTTAATAGTTCAAATAATAAATGCTGTTGGGAGTGTAGCTGTGCAGCTTACATACTCAAAGTAGTCTACGTAGGACCCCCATGTAATGCCCTTACACATTGTAAATATTGTAATTTTTATTAGATTAGATGCAATACTGGGACAATTGCAAATGTCCACACATTATCATCTAGATTGGTTGTGAAGAAATTGGCAAAATGCAGTCCTTTTATAAAGGAATCATTCTTTAGCCTCTTAAGATTACATTTAAACACTACTCTAGCAATTTTAAATCTTTCCTAAAGCGATTATAATTTTAACTCTTATGTTATTATTTCAAATGTAGCTCGTACAAGTTGTTAGTAGTTTAAGTGTATTCATATTATTATAGTGTTAACACCAATTGCAAATAATACATTCAATATAATTTACTTCTTATGAATTTATCTCAAATAGTTTTAAAATGATCACAACTTTCACTTTACAAATAATTTTACGACAATAGATAAGTAAAGTTAGTATGGAATCAAATCGTTGTTTGTATTTGAACCTTTCCTGCGAATATTTACACTTCTAGTTGGTAATAAAGACAGCCTTTGAGGTTTTTGATTTTATTCTCGCACGAATAGCAGAAAGAATTGTTCGTTTGGTCATCCTACTGTATTATTAATACATATTTAAGACAATAGAATGTTTTTAGAATATTATGTATTGTTCATTTAAAGATAATTCTAAACAATCGACTTGAATAATAAAAATATTGCCTTTGACTTTAAGAGTGGAAAGCTTTAACACAAAATAATGTAGAAAAGTAGAGATTTTAAATTAAAAACTTATATTTCAGTACTGTTAAAATGAAACAATGCGTTCAACCTGTGTGGCAGGCGCAACATAGATGTTCTAAAGTTGCAGATAACTAGGTATAGAGCACTATTAGAGTTTTGCTAACTTTCACGTATTCACGAGTCCAGTCTGTAGTAATTACTTCCAACTTACTAATGTTGTTCCAAGAATGCTCAGGCAAAACAAAATAAAAACTTGCGTCAATTTCCATCCACACTTCTTATCTTATTTACCTTTCCCTATGTTACCATGTTGTGTTTTAGTGTTTATGTATTTGATTCAAGTTTGGTTAATTGGTATGTTTCAAGACTGATTTATGTCTGACCGAAACTAACTGGTGCCTGACTAAATCCTGACCAATGCCTAGTATGTAGGTTAATGTTTTCACGATCACCCTAGAACACAAGTAAATCTAGAGTCGAACAGAAACTTATATCACACCAACATTTATTTTGCACCTACCTTGTAATTTACTAGCCCCAATCCAATATATTAATCAATTTGTTACATTTTAGATGGAAAACAACAATCTGCATCCATATCAGATAACGATAAGCATAAAAAAGTTGTTAGGGCTATTCCAGAGCACTTTTACCGATATATTGAAAGAAAAAGGAAAATGGCTGAAATTTGGCTGGATGAAAGATGAAGTTAAATAAGAAAGAAGAATTTTTTTTTTTTTTTTGACGGGACAAAAGCTCTATTTTGGCCATTATATGCAAATTTTGGGTCAATACGAAAATGAATGTTTTAGATGCAATATTTAGTTTTGAGCTATGATTTTTTTTACTGTTTCAACACACCTTTGTCTCTGGACTGAGTATAAGGGAAAATAATTTTCTGAAATAATTTTCGATGTACGATTTTTTTTGTCACATGGTACAAAAATGAGTTTTGAACCGGAACACGAAAAAAATTGTTCATCAAAAGTTATTTCATAAAATTATTTTCCCTTGTATTTAGTCCAGACACAAAGGTGTGTTGAAGGAATTTAAAAAAAATGCATAGCTAAAAATTAAATATTTCATCTAAAACATTCATTTTCGTATTGACCCAAAATTTGCATATAATGGCCAAAATAGAGCTTTTGTCCCGTCCAAAAAAAAAGTTTTTTTTCCTTTTTTATTCAAGTTCATCTTTCATCCAACCAACTTTTAGCCATTTTCCGTTGCCTTTCAAAATATTGGTAAGAGTGCTCTGGAATAGCCTTAAGAGTAAAGCAAGGTCTTTCTCTTGACCCCTACCTTGACAGTAGAGGTTTCCGTTCTACATTTACTTTTGTCTCCGATTGTATTTGTAAAGTGTTGTCTATTTACTGACCAGTATTTACGTTCAATTCTTGTTCAGTGTTGACCTGTATACGTTGCTACTGGTGTATATCTTATTTGCGTATGCCTGGTCTTCGTCTAAACATCTTTGTTCCTGGTTTGTATGAACTTATCGATGTCGAGTGTGACTGATCCGTATATTTAACCCTGAGGCGTCTGGACAACGTTTAATATTTTCTATCTAATGTCAGATATGTACTTTTATGTAGTAACTGAACTGAATATGTCCACTTTATGAAGGAATGCTGTCAGTGTTTGGTATATATCTGTTTTATCTTTATATTGTCGGACCTGTAAACATCGGGTGTCTGATTATTGCATATTATGGAGTTTCGAGATGTATCTATCAATTCAATCAATGTCTGGTGTAATAATGTCTAATACCTATGTGGTGTAAAAATGTACTTTTCTCATTTTGTCTGAGGTGTAACATTCAGCTGAATTATGATATGTCCGTTTTAAATCTGACATTTTCTGGCTAATGCAAGATATGTACTTGCCCAGTGTATCAAATTAAAATGTTTCTTTCCAATCATCTTCAGTAAGATAACTGCCCCACGTCTGTCTAAAGCATGATGTGTGCGTCTGTCTGTCCGCTGTTTTATCTTTGTCAGTCCAATGTGCGATCTTTCTCTGTTTTGTTGCTGATATGTTGTGGCTAATTTATGTCTGTCCAAAAGTCGTATGTGTATATTTAGTGTATGTGTATTCTTAATGTCTGATTTGTGTATGTTCATTGTGTTAAGTGTGTGTCCACTGTGTGTTATTTGTCTGATTTGTGTATGTTCATTGTCTTAAGTGTGTGTCCACTGTGTGTTATTTGTCTGATTTGTGTATGTTCATTGTCTTATGTGTATGTCCACTGTGTGTTATTTGTCTGATTTGTGTATGTTCATTGTCTTATGTGTATGTCCACTGTGTGTTATTTGTCTGATTTGTGTATGTTCATTGTCTTAAGTGTGTGTCCACTGTGTGTTATTTGTCTGATTTGTGTATGTTCATTGTCTTAAGTGTGTGTCCACTGTGTGTTATTTGTCTGATTTGTGTATGTTCATTGTCTTATGTGTATGTCCACTGTGTGTTATTTGTCTGATTTGTGTATGTTCATTGTCTTAAGTGTGTGTCCACTGTGTGTTATTTGTCTGATTTGTGTATGTTCATTGTCTTAAGTGTGTGTCCACTGTGTGTTATTTGTCTGATTTGTTTTATTAAGCGAGCGAAGCGAGCGTTTCCATTTGACTCTGCCGGAAAAATTTGTCACTCGTTTTGTTTTTTTTTTGTTTGTTTGTTTGTTTTTTTGTTTGTATGTCTCGCCATAACGTTCGAACGGAGGCTCGGATCGAGTTGAAATTTTGACCATCCGCAAGCTTTGTTCTCGATTGAATGCCATTAGTTTTGTGGCAAAATCGTTCAAAAAGTTAAAAAGTTACATTAAAGTTAATCGAAAGTTTTTTTTTCAAACTAACCGGCGACAAAATCTGAGATAGCCAAATCATTTAGAATGTCCGTCCGGTCACGAATATGTTAATTTTAGTTTGATCCGATAAGTAGTGTAGATGGAAATTACATTATAACAAAAGTAACGTTGCCATGGCAACGAAAAGACGCGCGAAGTTTCTAATGCACTGCCACCTAGAAGTAATCAAAATACTTTCGAGGAAGCAGTCTATTATTTGTCACCAAAGAGTTTAAATATTTTTCACAAGGAGTCAAGGTCCTCTAGATGGCGGTGGATTTTATCCACAAAGTAAAGATTTACACACGGGTTTACCCAAATACCTTGGCAATAATAAATAATATCGGAAACATGGCCCTGTGGACAGCAAACGTCGCAAATTTTAAAATTTAATAAAATGTGCATTGTGGGTCTAGCTATAGCACGTGCTCGCTTATCAACGCGTCCAACTGAGCGTTTCCTAGTGTGTATGTCCACTGTGTGTTATTTGTCTGATTTGTGTATGTTCATTGTCTTAAGTGTGTGTCCACTGTGTGTTATTTGTCTGATTTGTGTATGTTCATTGTCTTATGTGTATGTCCACTGTGTGTTATTTGTCTGATTTGTGTATGTTCATTGTCTTAAGTGTGTGTCCACTGTGTGTTATTTGTCTGATTTGTGTATGTTCATTGTCTTAAGTGTATGTCCACTGTGTGTTATTTGTCTGATTTGTGTATGTTCATTGTCTTAAGTGTGTGTCCACTGTGTGTTATTTGTCTGATTTGTGTATGTTCATTGTCTTATGTGTATGTCCACTGGATGATCTATAACTGTTTAGTGTCTGATTTGTTAAGCGAGCGAAGCGAGCGTTTTTATTTGACTCTGCCGGAAAAATTAGTCACTGTTTTTTTTTTTTTGTTTTTTTTTTGTTTGTATGTCTCGCCGTAACGTTCGAACGGAGGCTCGGATCGAGATGAAATTTTGACCATCCGCAAGCTTCGTTCTCGATTGAATGCCATTAGTTTTGTGGCAAAATTGTTCAAAAAGTTAAAAAGTTACATTAAAGTTAATCGAAAGTTTTTTTTTTAAAACTAAACTGCGACAAAATCTGAGATAGCCAAATCATTTAGAATGTCCGTCCGGTCACGAATATGTTAATTTTATTTTGATCCGATAAGTAGTGTAGATGGAAATTACATTATAACAAAGTACCGTTACCATGGCAACGGAAAGTCGCGGAGCTTTTTTGGCTCATGATAGCGGTCGAACGGAGGTTCGGATCGAGTTGAAATTTGGACCATTCGCAAGCTTCGATCTGCATTGAATGCCATTAGTTTTGTGGCAAAATCGTTCAAAAAGTTAAAAAATTACATTAAAGTTAATCGAAAGTTTTTTTTTTAACTAAACGGCGAAAAAATCTGAGGTGGCCAAATCATTTAGAATGTCCGTCCGGTCACGAATATGTTAATTTTATTTTGATCCGATAAGTAGTGAAAATAAAAATTACATTATAACAAAAGTAACGTTGCCATGGCAACGAAAAGACGCGCGAAGTTTCTAATGCACTGCCACCTAGAAGTAATCAAAATACTTTTGAGGAAGCAGTGTATTATTTGTCACCAAAGAGTTTAAATAGTGTTCCTAAGGAGTCAAGGTCCTCTATAGATGGCGGTGGATTTTATCCACAAAGTAAAGATTTACACACGGGTTTACCCAAATACCTTGGCAAAATTAAACGAGGGAGCGGAGCGACCGAGTGTCTCCATTCAATTCAAACGGCTCTCATTCTGTCTGTCTGTCTGTCTGTCTGTCTGTCTGTCTGTCTGTCTGTCTGTCTGTCTGTCTGTCTGTCTGTCTGTCTGTCTGTCTGTCTGTCTGTCTGTCTGTCTGTCTGTCTGTCTGTCTGTCTGTCTGTCTGTCTGTACGTCGAAAATCAGCCGAACCGCAGAACAGATTTTGCTGAAATTTTAAACAGACATCTGGTACGAGTATACTGAGAACTGTTAACGAAATCAGCTAGATCCATTGCGATTTAAACCTACAATAAATAAAAATGTGATTTTTTAAATTATCGAAAGCATTTGTTTAGAAGCAGCTAGCGGGACAAAATCTGCGTGGCTGACATGGCACAGTGGTAAGCATTAAGCCTACCGCACGGAAATTTGGGGTTCGATGCCCGTTAGTTCGAACTTTTTTATATTTTTACATCCACATATTATTTTTGAGGTGTGTTAAATGGGAGATAAAAATTAGGTGATTTTGTTCCATCTTGGAAATTTGTAAATGTTTTACGCTAATACGTTTTGAACACGATTCGCATTTAAAATGTTCAATTTAAACGCCTAAGTCGTTGTTAAACGAGTGAGTGAGCCATGTGTTGAGTACTCGGTATCATTCCCCATGGGCCATACTGGGCTAGATCCAGCCTTAGGTATAGGGGAGGAAAGGGGATGTTCCCGGGTACTCAACACTTGGCTCACTCACTCGTTTGACAACGACTTTGGCGTTTCCCTAGTAAATAATATTGGAAACATGGCCCTGTGGACAGCGAACGTCGCAAATTTTAAAATTTAAAAATATGTGCAATGTGGGTTGAGCTATAGCACATGCTCGCTTATCAACGCGTCCAACTGTGTATGTTCAGTGTCTTATGTGTATGTCCAGTTCACTGATATATGTTTAAAAGTTTAGTGTATGATGTGTCTGATTTGTGTATGTCCACTGACCACTGTGCTGTGTTTGTCTGTTCAGTGTCTGTGATTTTTTTTTTTTTTTTTTCGTTTTTCTGTCTGTTTGTTCGCTCTCTACCGGGCAAACAGCATATGCGATCTTGATAAAAATTTGACAGGACCTTCGAAATCTCTGAACTTAGACTTGCTACGTGTTTGGTTACAATCGAAGAAATATTTCTCATGAATATCGTACTTTTACGATTTTTTTCGATTTTTAGTGCGATATTTTCGTGACATTTGGGCCGATTCTGACCAAACGGGTAAGGCTTCAACGTTCATATTTCACATGGGCATTAAGGTAATGGTGATGTATTGCTTTTTGAAAGAAAAAGTTAAAAAAAAAAGTGAGCCAGAATCTATAGAAATAAAGCTTTTGATAAAAGTTTTTTGATTTTTAGTGCGATATTTTCGTGCCATTTGGGCCAATTCTGACCAAACGGGTGGGGCTACAACGTTCATATTAAACATGGACATTAAAGTTATGGTGATGTAGTACCTTTTGAAACAAAAAGTTGAAAAAGTTAGCCAGAATCCATAGAAATAAAGCTTTTAATATAAGTTTTTTACGGTAAATAAATAATACCAATTGACAAGAAACAATAGAAACTTGACAACAATCACCTACAATGCGTAGGCAGCAAAACAAAGCACTTGCAAAAGTAAAGATATCCTACGCAAACTAAAAACTTTAAAAAAGCTCATCCATCAACGCGGCGGGACTTTAGCGTTTTCCTAGTGTATGTCCACTGTGTAGTCTTTGTCTGTTTATTGTTTGATGTGTCTGATTTGTATATGTCCACTAACTATTGTGCTGTGTTTGTCTGTTCTATGTCTGTGATTTATTTATGTCCACTGTGTAGTCTTTGTCTGTTAATTGTTTGATGTGTCTGATTTGTTGGATGAGCGAAGCGAAGACTTCAATTTCACCGACCCCCCAAAAAATTTAGCTCCGTTGTTTTTTTGTTTTTTTTGTTTGTTTGTTTGTTTTGTTTTTTTTTTGTTTTTCCGTCTGTTTGTTCGCTCTCTACCGGGCAAACGGCATATGCGATCTTGATGAAAATTTGACACGACCTTCGTTTTCTCTGAACTTAGACTTACCACGTTTTTTGGTACAATCGAGAAATATTTCTCATGAATATCGTACTTTTAAGATTTTTTTTCGATTTTTTAGTGCGATATTTTCGTGACATTTGGACCGATTCTAACCAAACGGGTGGGGCTAAAACGTTCATATTTCACATGCACATTGAGGTAATGGTGATTTATTGACTTTTGAAAGAAAAGTAGAAAAAAAGCCAGAATCTATAGAAATAAAGCTTTTATTATAAGATTTTTGTTTTTTGTACGATATTTTCGTGCCATTTGGACCAATTCTGACCAAACGTGTGGGGCTACAACGTTCATATTAAACATGGGCATTAGGTTATGTGATGTAGTACCTTTTTGAAAGAAAAAGTTGAAAAGTTAGCCAGAATCCATAGAATGAAGCTTTAATATAAGTTTTTTAAGGTAAATATACCAATTACCAAGTACAAAGAAACTTGACAACATTCACCTACAATGCGTTAGGCAGCAAAACAAAGCCTTGCAAAAGTAAGATATGCCACGCAAGTCGATTGTCTATTTTTATTGTCCACAAACCACTGTGCTGGTTTGCTGTTCAGTGTCTGTGGATTTATGAGGCCACTGTGTATCTTTGTATGTTTTTGTCTGATGGGGTCTGATTTGTATGTGCCCACTAACCATTGTGCTTGTTTGTCTTTTTCGTGTCTGTGATTTTTGAATGCCACTGTGTAGCTTTGTTGTTTTTTGTCTGAGTGTCTGTTTGTATATGTCCCCTAACTATTGGCTGTGATGTCTGTTCAGTTCTGTGTTTAATGTATGTCCACTGTGTAGTCTTTGTAGTTTATTTGATTGTCTGATATGTATATGCCACTAACCACGGCTGTGTTTGTCTGTTCGAGTCTGTGATTTATGAAGCCCACATCTTTTTTTTTAATTGTCTGATGTGTCTTATTTTGTATATGTCCATGACCACTGTGCTGTTTTTGCCCTGTTTCAGTGTCTTGTGATTTATTATGTCCACTGTGTAGTCTTTGTATGTTATTGTCTGATGTGTCTGATTTGTATATGCCCACAACCACGTGTTTGTTTGTCTGTTCGCGCCCTGTGTGATTTATCTAGTCCATGTGTCGTTTTTGATGTTTATTGTCTGATGTGTCTGATTTGTATATGTCCACTAACCACTGAGCTGTGTTTGTCTGTTCAGTGTCTGTGTGATTTATGTATGTCCACTGTGTAGTCTTTGTATGTTAATTGTCTGATGTGTCTGATTTGTATATGTCCACTAACCATTGTGCTGTGTTTGTCTGTTCAGTGTCTGTGTGATTTATGTATGTCCACTGTGTAGTCTTTGTATGTGTATTGTCTGATGTGTCTGATTTGTATATGTCCACTACCACTGTGCTGTGTTTGTCTGTCAGTGTCCGTGTGATTTATGTTTTGTCCTCTGTGTAGTCTTTGTCTGTTTATTGTTTGATGTGTCTGATTTGTATATGTCCACTAACACTGTGCTGTGTTTGTCTGTTCAGTGTCTGTGTGATTTATGTATGTCCACTGTGTAGTCTTTGTATGTTTATTGTCTGATGTGTCTGATTTGTATATGTCCACTAACCTCTGTGCTGTGTTGTCTGTTCAGAGTCTTGTGTGATTTAATGTATGTCCACTGTGTAGTCTTTGTATGTTAATTGTCTTATGTGTCTGATTGTATATGTCACTAACACTGTGCTGTGTTTTTCTGTTCAGGTCTTTGGATTATTAGAGGAGTGAGCGAAGCGAATGAGGATTCTGTTACGCCTACTCGACGGGCCTGGCCGTGAGCATTGTCAATAAATGTTTTATGTTTTTCTGTCCGGGCCTACGGCCGAACGGCTAAATAGATTGAGCTGAAATTTTAAACAGACGTCCGTGACGGTAACGAGAACTGCTAACAAATGAGCGCAATCCATTCGATTTAAACCTATAATAAATAAAATGGATTTTTAAAAATATCGGTAGCATTTGTTTAGATTTTCCATATGAAAAATAGGCCTCAGCCTACGATATAATAAAATCAATCAGATATAGTCGCTGTCAGTCGGTGATTTTTCGTATTTAAGTTTCAATACTATGTCATTTCTAAGGTAGCATTATTCTTGATTAAATCACAACTAATTAATAAATGACTGACCAATTGACCATCCAAAGATAAGTGCAATACCGCGTAGACCCAACAGTATACACGCAGTACACGCCATGTAAAGGTAAAATTAAAATCGTAGACTAGACACCTATTTATCTAACTACGTCATAAATGTTGATGTGTACCTTTACGTAGCCTAAACCAAATGGTCGTGCATTTGGCAGATATGTCTGCATATCGTAAAACACGAGGAAATAGACTAAGTCAGTCGCAAACATCGCTGGTAAGTAAAAAGTAGAAGTATATATTACCAGGAAAGTCCCCTTGCAACGTGTCGGGGACCTCTTTGTATATGTCCACTAACCACTGTGCTGTGTTTGTCTGTTCAGTGTCTGTGATTTATGTATGTTCAATGTGAAGTCTTTGTCTGTATAGTGTCTGATGTGTGTCTGATTACTGTTTGTCCACTGTCCGCTGTGCTGTGTTTGTCCTGTTTAGTGTCTGTGATTTATGTATGTCTTATGTGAAGTCTGTGTCTGTATAGTGTCTGATATGTGTCTGATTACTGTTTGTCCACTGACCACTGTGCTGTGTTTGTCTGTTCAGTGTCTTGATTTATGTATGTCCAATGTGAAGTCTTTGTATGTTTATTGTCTGATGTGTCTGATTTGTGTTTCTCCACTAACCACTGTGCTGTGTTTGTCTGTTTAATGTCTGATGTCTGATTTGTGTTTGTCCACTAACCACTGTGCTGTGTTTGTCTGTTTAATGTCTGATGTCTGATTTGTGTTTGTCTACTTACCACTGTGTAATGTTTGTCTGTTAAGTGTCTCATTTGTGTATGTCCACTGTGTTGTCTTTCCTTTTAAATCTCTGACATGTGTTTACTTTATTGTGTCTGTCTTATGTCTTATGTGTATGTCCAATGTATGTCAAATGTGCTTTATTTGTCTGTCCAGTGTCTGATGTGTCTGGCTTGTGTCTGATTTGCGTATGTCCACTGACCACAATACTGTGTTAGTCTTTTCTGTGTTGTGTTTGTGTATGTCCTTAGTCTTCTATGTGTATGTCCACTGTGTTGTCTTTTCTGTTTAATTTCTGACATGTGTCTCATTTATGTCTGTCTAGTGTCTTATGTGTATGTCCAATGTGTGTGTCTACTGTGCTTTATTTGTCTGTTTTTTGTGATTTGTGTATGTTTAGTGTCCTCTATGTGTATCTACTGTGCTATTTGTCTGTTTAATGTCTGATTGTGTCTGATTTGTGTTTGTCCACTGTGTAGTCATTGTCTGTTTAGTGTGTGGTATGTGTCTGATGTGTGTATATTTAGCGTATTCTATGTGATGTCTTCTTCTACCATTTTGTTTAGAGTTTTATTGTTGTTTTGTGTCTGTCCTTTGTCCACTACGTGTATATTCAGTGCTGTGCTTTTCTGTTTAGTGTCTGATCTATGTCTCAATTGTGGATGTCCAGTGGCTTCTATTTGTTCGTCTAATGCCTTATTTTTGTATGTCCAGTGTCTCACCTACATATGCACTGTATATTCTGTATGTCCTCTGCCTGTATGTATTTGCCCACGGTCTATTAATCTTCTGTCCACTTTTACATATGTGTGTTTTACAAACCCACTGAAGGTCAACTTTCTGTTCAGTCGCTGATACATATGTGCCCACTTTATGATAACTGTGTCTGTCAACTGTCTGATCTGTCTGACCAGTATGTGATACGTTTCTCTCCACGATAATATGTGTTCATATCAACATGAAATAATTTTGAAGATATTTGTACTGAATTACAAATTTTGACTGATTGTTACACCTTGTGTATTCTCACTATGTATTATGTAATTTTTCATGATGTGTCTGTTCAGTATCTGATACGTGTTTGGCCACTGTTGTTATGAGAATACTCTTTCTATCGTCTGAATTGTCTGTCCAGCTCTGCAATGTATTTCCTGCATGATAAGTGTCTTGTAAACTGCATGTTTTACTTGTGCACTGTACGACCTTAGTCTGTCTACTGTTTTGAATGTAACTGTCGACTGACACATTTTTTTTCTGTCCAGACTCTGACACCTATGTATCGACTGCATGACAACTGAGTCAGTCAACTGGCTGATATGTTTGTCTAGTGCATGTCTAGTGTACCTTGATTGTATGAAATGTGTATGTCAGTGTATGAAATGTGAATGTCTTGTGAATCTAATGTAGCTGTCCACTGTTTGGATATGTATCTTCACTCTATTACATCTGTACAGCCACTATTGTTGTGAATGTTCATTGTCTGTGTATGTCTCTTCTTGTTGAAAATGAATGTCCACTTTTTATATATGATTGCCTAGTGCTTGGATTGTGTCAGTCCATTGTATGATGTGTTTGTCCAGAGCCTTTAGAGTATTCGTTGAGTATGATATGTATCTGTCCAAAGTATTTTTTCGTTTCTGTCAGCTGAATGATGTGTCTGTACAGAGCTTTTTATGTTTGTCCGTTGTATTTATGTGTATAGCCAGATACTTTTATGTGTATGTACATTGTATGTGTGTATATCCAGAGCCTTTTACGTCTAACCACTGAATGATGTTTCTGTCCAGAGCCTTTTGTGTGTCTGACCACAGTGTGATATGTGTCTGTCCTGTGCTGTTTGTGTGTCTGTCTACTGTATGATTTTGTCTGTTCAGTCTCGTTTATGTTTCTGTCTACTATATGTGTATCTCCACTGTCCAGTGCCATTTATCTGTATCCATGTGTCTGTTCACTGTATGATATGTGTCTGTCCAAAGTATTGTATGTTTCTGTCAGCTGAATGATGTGTCTGTCCAGAGCTTTTTATGTATGTCCACTGTATTTATGTGTACGTCCAGAGCCTTTTACATCAATCCACTGAAACTAAATTAAGTTCATATCCAAATCCTTTTATGTGTCTGTCAACTGTATGATGTTAGTCTCTCCACTATATGATTTTGTCTGTCCTGTGCTGTTTGCGTGTCGGTCTTCTGTATGGTATGTATCTGTCCACTGTATGATTTCGTCTGTTCAGTCTCGTTCATGTTTCTGTCTACTATATGTGTATCTCGACTGTCCAGTGCCATTTATCTGTCTCTATGTGTCTGTTCACTGTATGATATGAGTGCCCAGTACCGTGTCTGTCCAATGTATGATGTGTTTGTCCAGAGCCTTTCAAGTATTCGTTGACTCTATGATATGTCTGTCCAAAGTATTTTATGTTTCTGTCAGCTGAATGATGTGTCTGTCCAGAGCTTTTTATGTATGTCCTCTGTATTTATGTGAATGTACATTGTGTGTGTGTGTATGTCCAGAGCCTTTTATGTGTATGTACATTGTATGCGTGTATGTCCAGAGCCTTTTACGTCAATCCACTGAAACTGAATGAAGTTTATATCCAAATCCTTTTATGTGTCTGTCTACTGTATGATATAAGTCTCTCCACTACATGATTTCGTCTGTCCTGTGCTGTTTGTGTGTCTGTCTACTGTATGACATGTATCTGTCCACTGTAGGATTTGGTCTGTTTAGTCTTATTTATGTTTCTGTCTACTATATGTGTATCTCTACTGTATGATATATGTCTCTCTCCGCTGTATGATTTTATCCGTCTAGTGCCATTTATCTGTCTCTCCACTGTATATGTCTGTTCACTGTATGATTTTGTCTGTCCAGTGCCGTGTAAGTTTCTGTCTACTTATGTCCACAGTGTGTATCTTAAGAACCTGATGTGTGTCTCCCCACTGTTTTATCTGTATCTAGATAGGGTCAGAGCTGTTTTGTGTGATTGTACAATTTTGATTTGTCATTGTTTGATGTCGTGTGTATTTGTTTGGTTGTCTCTAAGATGGTGTGTTGTAGTTGCTGATTCTCTTGCATCCTTCGTCTTAGCTGTCTGTTCAGTGTCTTGATTATAGTTGTTGAATGTTATGGTTACTTTCTTATTTGCTCAATCTTTTCCGTGCCTGAAGGAATCATAGGACTTTGGATGGTATGAATTCTATGATGATTCACCTGTCCATACATGGCCAAAGTGTTCGTTATCTGTAGTACATCTGGAGAGGTTATGTTATTGTATGGGTAGAGCAGGACCTGTGTGGTCAATGAAAGTGTATTAAATTACTGTCTGGAAAATGCCAAGTTAATGCAAGGCTAATGTCTGGTCAATATATATATATGGTTAATATCTCTTAAACAACACTTCAGCATTTCAAGAGATCAATTAATAAGGTAGGTGTCGCTTGCTCAAGAGATAAATGTGTTAAGGGGAATCCCTAGACCCAAATATGATTTCTAAAGAATGCAGTAAATACGTCTGAAAAGTAAGTAGAATGTAAGAGGGGCTTAATAAAAGAACGGATTATTTTTTTGAATTTTTTTTTGACGGGACTTAACCTCAGATTCAACAATTGTATTCAAATTACTGGAATCAGTTGCTCAAGTTCAAAATTGAATTTTTAGCAGCGGTTTTTTGTATATTATTTCTACACTCCTTTATCTACAACCTAAATTTAAGTATTATTGGTTTTATATGGTTTCAGGCGTTGCACGATTTTTTCCGTTAATTGGTACAAAATTTGAAATTGTACCGACAGGCGAAAAAAATTGTGCAACGCAACAAACCATATAAATCCAAAAATCCTTTTATTTAGGTTGTAGATAAAGGAGTGTAGAAATAATATACAAAAAACCGCTGCTAAAAAATTCAATTTTGAATTGAGCAACTGATTCCAGTAATTTGAATACTAGTTAGTTGATTCTGAGGTTAAATATCCGTCATAAAAATTTCAACAAATAACCGTCTTTACATTACATTCTTTACATTCTTCAACGTCTTTACTATTTTATTATTATTATTTATTTAGTATTTATTTATTTACGTTATGTTTAAAACTTACTCAAATTTATTTAAACGTCTATCTATCAGTAAAACTGATATACAAGGGGACAAATAAAAATCTAATTACTAGATGAGAGACACAAACTACATTTTCGTAAATATTGTATATAAGCATTAAAAACAATTGCATTTAAGCACACACATTTATTAACAATAAAAAATTATTAATTATAGCTAGTTAATGAAAATCAATATAAAAAATGGCTTAGAATGAGAAAAGTAAGTCAGGGAAAAAAGGAAAAAAAAGAAAGACAAAGAAAAGGAAGCAACACATACGCTGGAAATAAAAAAATCATGTGGGTCTAGGGTTCCCTTAAGTTACCGGCTAGGTAAACCTGACCCGAATGACCATAAAGTTTATAACACAAAAAGTAATGTATTTTCAAGTAGTGTGCAAAATTCGAGAGAACGTGCATTGGTATGGTTATGACTTGCACTCAGAGTGTTGCGAATTTTGTTTACACGCTTAAAATCACTTTATTTCATGGTCGATCCGGTAATTTTCTGCAGTGTAAGTTTGGATTGGAAATGATCAAGGGTATTTTCAATTGCAATGTACAGTTGCCACTCATGTGTTTAACGTTCATTCAGTACTTGGCAGTAGCAATTAGTTTCAACATGCTTTCTTTACACCACATACAAACTGTTACTGGCCGACATTTGTTTAAAGTCTGGATTGTCTGGCTGTGTATGATAATATGCATGTATAATATAAATGTACGATAATTTTAATTGAATATCTACATTTTTATTATTCCACAAAACATGTGAGTTATTCTGCTATATTTGCAGTCTTTTTTCTCGTTACATATACCCGTTTCTCATATATTAGCTATTGATTCAGTAGCGTCATATATGTTACAAATAAAAGCATTACAATATTGTTACATACACAGTAATGTTTAATGGCAAAGACCTTATCTTTAGAGTTCCAGTTACATACTACAACATGTTTAGTAGAGTTATAGTTTCTGCGGTATTACGATTTATTTTATTCTGAAAATGTACAATAATGATATTATTATATAATATACATACGGACAAATGGATGCAAATAAAGGACCTTAGATTCATTCTTGAGATTTTACCCTAATAGTCAAACGATATGGAATACATATTAGTAGGAAGTTGCCAATGTAATACGCATTTAATGTGGTAAGTAAGAGAACCGTGTCAATAGCTTACGTTACTTGTAGATGTGGTTGTTATAGTAGTAAGCAGTCATTTAGTGAGTGTACTGTATTGTTTGTTCTATTGATTTGTGCCCTACGATAACAGCCACCTACAATCAGGTAAGCTATTGTCTCTTATCGCTAACCACATTAATTGAACATTACACATAAACTAGAAGAAACAGGCAATGTAACAATCAGGATCATATCAACATGTAAAAAAATTCTCCTGGTAGGTGTCTCGAACTCCCCGAGATGAATTTTCTTTGCGACCGGGGAAAGTGCATTCCAGATAGCTGACTCCCTGTAGTGCGAGCATTTCTTGAATGCATTTGTTCGATCCGTTGAAGGCCTCACAGTGAGAGCGTTACTGACACCACGGCTCCCATTTACTGGTGAAAGATGAAGTAGACAGGGTAAAACCAATGCATCAATTCATATTGCTATCATAAAATAATTCGTCATGGTGGTAGTAGCAGTAATGGTTTTAACTTTATTTGGCAAGGTTTACAATTTGCACATAATTCGCTCGATACAAAATACATATCTCAAGCACGTTCAAATTTACAAACATAGTATCAAATTATTTAGTTTTTGTAATGGATATTTTCGATGGGATCCATATAACTACATAATGTTCCCATTGGATAGCCTATGGATGGCCTCATTTGGTTTATAATTTATATTTTTTTTATTACAACGTTATATCAATTTGTAAAATAAATTTACTTTTAAAATATGCCTTGCGGAAAACTTATGAAACTACGAACTCCCTATAAAATAGATAGGCGGTAAAAAATTAATAAATGTAAAAATATAATATTGTCCAAACACCCATTTGACAATATTTTTGTTTTTCTTAAATTATTATAATTTAGAGTTTCAGAATTAATTATTATAATTTCCTACATAAGAAGACCCACTCAAATCAGGTGCACTGCAACCCATCTCATATAGTTTCTCTTGAATACACAACTCGTACAACCCTAGGAAAACCCTAGTATAAACAGCTATTAATTGACATATTCTCTTCTATATGCAATATGTAGTTATGTGCTGTACTCCAAGATGGTTTTGACCAGTTTTACTTTATGTACCGTTCTATGATATTTTGGTGATTGAAATTGCAGTGCTGTTTAACTGAAAATTAGTTTGTCAATATGATACGCAATAATTCATTTTTAGCACAGATTCAAATCCACATTCCCAGCTTCAGTAATAAGAATTAACCAAATTTCTCTCTACCAAACCTCAGCTAGGGGACTCAAAGTTTCTTGGAATTAACTTTATCCCACAAATTCAACGTCAAAGAAGTCTCTAGAAACGAGGAAGGAAGATAAATCGAATTAGAAACGACAAAAGTCTGTCTCGAGTAGCTGTGCGGTAGGTCATAAATTAGGCGGGACGAAGTTATTGAGCGATGACGTTTACAAAACTTGTGGCGCGCTCTACATCATACTATGTGAACCACGAAGTATCAGTGTACAAAGTGCTGCTATCTATCGACCGTGCAGGAAGGCGTTTCAGTTGTCAACCAGGCTGTCGGATGAGCTTTACTAGTCACTAGATATTAACGTAGATAATCTATCCAGGAACTCTAGGCTTTACTAGCGCTGTTCCTACTCCCATTAAAGTATGAGCGTGGTGGTTTTCTCCACCATTATATTTTCAATTTCGTTTCTCCATTCAGTATATAATTCTATTTGAAAGTTGAACCTGTGAAAGGTAATATTCTAGAAAATTGTTCCTGATGGGTGTTTCTTCGTAACTATAGTTCATTAATGATACATTAATTGCGAAATGATAAGATGATATACAGATCGACTACACAACACATTTGCTTACTAATACAAAAAAACATCATATTCATTTTTAATTTTACAAAAAAAAGGCCTGGTTAAAAATTAGACCAGAAATAAATATTAACCTAGACCCGGCACCTCCACCAAAATATACAAATATATTTTTATTGATTTCAATACACTACAACAAATGCCAGAAATGTTATAAATAAACTATTTGACGACGGGCAAAAATGTGGATTATTTTTCAAGGGATCCCTTGGTCTTATTTTACTTCATTTCCATTTTTAAATCCTATTTCCTTAATAAAACATGTTGTTACAGCCGTATTTTTTGTTTACAATCGTAACATTTTTCTCAATTTAGGTAATAGGTGATGCTCTAGACATCCCTTAAAAACAAATTATATCTATGTTATGAGTTGATTAATATTATTTATTTGGTTTATTTAACATTAACATGCACTATGTAGCCAATATGTAAGGATTTTAAATAATCATCCAAGGTTCATACATTTACTTCATGAGCGTAGAATATGGGTAGCGAATACGTGTGACTATTGCTGCCTTAAATCTCTTCTTCAAAACTATCATACTACATTTAGATGAACTATATTAGGTAAATAGCGGTGACGTCACAGATGCTGGTTGCCCCTGGCAACGAAGATTATAACTCTGGTTCCTGCTTCACCCACCCAAATACGAGAATAGTTCAAATGCCCACATCTTGAACATACACATACAAAAAGATAATCCTTGGTTCAAGATTGTACCAGTAGGCTTATGATTTAATTATATCATTATAAGAAGTATTAAAGATAAGTAATTCATATTAATCTAAGCTGGAAACAAATTCTTAAATACACAAACATAACCTTTAAACTATAGGCCCACAATTTAATGTAAATAAAGCATCAATTTACTCATGTCTTCAAGGAATTGTATTTTTCCCTCTTTAAAAAATTGTTATACTCATCGGGAGAAAATACGCGATTGTGACCAGTTTAAAGATACATAGAAGAGACTATGTCCAAAGAAGTACCCATTGGTTTACAATGGGAAGGAAATGCGTTTAGAGCCAATACATGGCATTGTTCTGCGTTGCCTTGGGGCTTCCATGATGGAATGACGTCACACTAATAGTGACTATTAGCGTGATGGTTTACTACGCTTTATTCAGTTTTGTTTTTAATTGAACCTAAAATATTAGTTCCTGCCAAAGGTGATATTCTATATAAATTGTTCCTGGTAGGTGTTTCTTCGTGACTGTTTCGTCAAATAAATTAAGAGCGCTAATCAATCAAAAAAAAAGATCAGGTACTGATTGATAGATAACACAACACATTTGCTTACTAGTACAATAATCAATCATTTAAATTAATTATTTTTACAAGTAGGCCCTAAATAGGCCACGTGTCTAAAATAAGACCGAAAAACGAAGATTTTTCCCAGACCCGGCACCTCCACCAAAATGCAAAAATAATTTTTATTGACTTCAATATGTACAACAAATCCGAATTTTTTTATAAATAAACTATTTGACTACGGGCAACAACGTATGTTTTTTTTTCAATGGACCACTTGCTCTTATTTAACTCCACTTTAATTTTTCAATACTAAAAAAATAGTTGTTGTAGTCGTGTTATTGTATACAATCACCTCATGTTTTAAAATTTAAATAATGGGTGATGCTTAAGACATCTTACAAAAACAAATATTTATTTTGTTATACATTTATTTATATGTTTTATTTATTAAACGCCTTTAATACATAATGAAATGTGCAGTCATTATGTACTTATTTTGAATAATGTCATATACATGAGTTGTGTTAAATAATGAGTGTATATGTGTGACTATTACCGCCTAAAACTGCTTCTTCCAAACTATCCTAACCCATACTGTGTCTGTAGTTAGTAAGTCACCTGCCACTCAGAAGTAAAGTGGTCTATACTCAACAGCTGACAAGACAACCGTCATAACTTAGACTGCGCAGTAGAAACATTCGTTTCTACTAGAGAATCGGATCGAACACGCTTTTACGACATCATTATTTTATGAAGAGCACACATGCATATGAACGTGAGCCAGGATCGATAGAATATATTACACACCTGTTCGTCATAACTGCTATTTTCATTCCCCGGCTTTCGATAAACATCTAGTCCTCGCAATACAGGGAAGAAGTTTCAACACTGCGATGACGACAACAGATCTTGGAAGTGATAACATGGTTAGGGCACGTGGAGAGATAATTTTAGAATGTTACATGGATTTTGAATATGTTGATGTATATTTCACTCAGGTACGAGATAATATATTGTTCAAAACACGAGTTAAGTAACTAGTTATAAAAATATAAAAATATTCAAAACTACGCACCGTTTTAACGGTGAAATGTTAAGGTCATACACTGTTTTAACTTCTCGAGTGCAACCTGCCCTGGGTGCAATGTATGCATTTCTTTATTCGAGTATGGACAATTGGGAAGGGATGCCCGACGGATATTAAAGAGGACTCAATCCCTTGCATTCGCATTAACGACTGGGGAAAAACTTCATTTAGAATTGCCGGTCTCGACGGGATTATACAACTAAGAGTCGATTTAGGTCATGAGTACTCGTCTGAAAATAAGTTCTGTGGCTAAATAGGAAAACTATTAAAAAAGGTGTATTTTTGTTGCTAAAACATCTGTAGAAATATATATCAAATTTGCAACGATTGAAGCGCACTCATTTTTCCTATAGTGGTGACTTATCTTTGGTAGTAGCTCAGACGGTTCGCTCAAGATTAATGTTTGTTGTCATCAAGACGATCCCAGCTACCGCAATCCTTACTGAAGTTTCTCAAGTATTATTATGAGACATATTTTAGGATGTAAGTCTTATAAACATTCCTTATACATTTCGCCACAACTACCCCTACTATTATTATTGTTGACTAGTCATTAGATACAAGCTCGAAAGCTGAGATGAATCTTTTAAAATGGGTAATACACATTTGATTGACCTCTTGTAAACTCGAGAGGGGAGGAACGTTTAGTGGTGCGTTCTACAGCCGTTCTAGACAACCCTTGTGCTAGTATTCTCAGACGTCTGCCCGTCAAGTGGAGCGACCTATCGGCGTCCAGTGCATCCTCTCGCGTCGTCGCCTGGACGGGGTCGAAAGCGAGCGCGCCTCCCCTAGGCAACCAGTGTCCGCCAGGTAGCCCTACCGAGAGAACGTGTTCAGACATGTCCTACCCTCTCGCCCGGGTCTGATCGACCGTAGCCATGTTTACCGAGCTGCAATCCGACAACAACATCACCGCATGAACGAGGAGGAGGACGAAGAAGTCGACGAGATGGGGAGGAAATACAAACCGCGGCTCATCCCCGAGCAGGATCGTCGGATATGCGGGAGTATCTGCATGTGTCAGCTGACGGTCGTGCTGAGCTGCGTCGCGCTGGTCTACCTCACGGTTGCCATCTACATGCCCTCGCATCGTGCGTTCAAGTCCGGTCTAGAGATCGTGCCTGTGATGTGTGAGACTGTCAACACGACCATGGTGACGACCTTCTGTGAGTGGGCGTCGTGCGGGGAGTGGTGTCTGACCAAGACCTCGGGGTTCTGTCCGCAGATTCACGTGACTGTGCGTAGAAACGGGACTGATATTCAGTTGAATGATTGTACGAGAGCCAAGAGCGTCGAGTGTCCACAGGTAGGTCAATAATGATATGCTGCTTGAACTAGCGACCACGCTGCCGTACCAAACACACTCACAAATATACGAGTACACACGCGGCCGCACGCACCACACACACCTCACAATATACGAGTACACACACACACACACACACACGCAGTTGAGTGTTCAGAGATAGAGTGGATTTTATCGATATTACACTCCCTGTACTAGGAAGCACACTGCAATTCCAAACACAAAGACACTCTACACACCATATTATATAAACAAATATAGAATACATTAGCTAGGACACTGTGGAAACAAACACTCGTACACACTCAAACAAGTTAGCATGATATGAATTAAGTATAAACACTGACACAATTTATAAACACACACATTTGCACTGAAATACATACCTTCTAATAGTGGCCACACTGCTGTCCAAATCCCACATACATATTCCAAGTACAAACAAATTTACATTCTCACATGGAATATATAAACAAACACACACAAACACACACATATATATATATATAAAACTACCACATACACATGCGTTTTGTATTTGACGTATGTATAGGAGGGTCGTCGTGTGTAGGGTGGACTTTATCGATAACATACACACAGACACAACGTGTATACGTGACCACTACGACGCAGACTCGACCATAGTCTCGTACACTCGGGCAAACAGACACACATACTGGGAACACTCATATACAAACACTATCTGGTACAACGAAACATGGGCTATCTGGAATACAAACGCACATTGAGATAGCTTCTTGTATATCTACAGGTAGTAGGGTCTTTGTCAAATGATAGATATTGTATTGTGGATGACGCAACAGGCCCATTAGGACCTAACGGTCGACGCACCCTAATCCAAATAAACTTAACAAACTCAAATGAGGCAACAGACTCAAACTAACACAGAGCACATGAGTTTACCACATAAGTACAAACACATACCTATACATACAGATCCTCGAATTGATGTTTATTTTATGTGATTAGGTGTACCTTACAAAAATGAATAATTGTAAGTGATTAAACTAAAAATAGTAAAACATAATATTATATAATATGTACATAAACCATAAACTCCCACACGAGTTTGTGCCCTTGTCTAACTGAATGTCGTACGTGTAAATACGCACGAAAGAAGAGTGATAGGTATTGGTTGAAATTGATTACTTCTAATGATCATTGGATGATTGCATACGATGCTCAGTACGTTTTTACAGTAAATGGGTTGAAGCTTATAGTCAAATATAAAACCTACGCATAAGCATCACTCTTCTACACTCGCCCAATCACACATCAAATCGACAGAGTTAACGTATACGTAAGTGTAAATACAAGAACACACACATTAATCGGGTACACACATTACGAAACTCAAAATCTAATCCCATTATAGCTAATGGTTGCATTGGAAGAACATTCTTTATTTTGTATTTATTATTTTAACACATAAAATGTGTACGGAATATATGTTGTTCAAGAGAGCGTAGACTAAATAACATTAGTGTGTCTACAAACCTTTAAAAAAACATTAACTTGATAGAAAAATTGTTTCATTGTGTCTGGTAAATCAACAACAAATTAAGTGGGTCGTTATTCTCATAATGATCTAAACGATAATTCAACATCATTGTCCTACTAATTACGTTAAACCGTCTGAGGGCTCGCGAAAAAAACTAATGTTAAGGCAAGGACCCGGCACCTCCACCAAATCTGATAAATTTTGAAAAAATTGCCTCTATTTGATTATTACTTGATTTGGTTAGTCGGAAAACACTCCCGTAGGTGAAATTGTTAATATTTTATTCAATCCAGAAATTACACAATCCATCCCGACCGGGGTTTGAACCCAGGTCCCCCATATTCGAGGTAGGCGCTATAGTCAACTAAGCCACCTCAACTTATGAATTGTTAGAGAATTATACTCTCCCACATCCCACGTAGAATGTGGGAAGCCTGGGTTCGAACCCCGGGTGGGATGGATTTGTTGTATTAAATAATAATAATGAGTGAAGTTGGCTGAACGAAAATTTGAACCACTGAAATATTCTCCATTGTGTTTTCATTGTGTTCAAAGAGAATGGTCCTTTTATTTCACCAACAGAAGTTATTCAAGCGTAACGTAAAGCGCGAGACTCTTATTCGGGAGGTCTCGAGTTCCAATCCCGCCACCGGCAATCCTTACTTAATGTTTTCCCGAGGTTTTCTTCAGTCGTTAATTTGAATGAAAGGGATTGATTCCTCTTATTATTACCTCGCGCATTTCCTTCACAATTCTCCAACTCCGAAGATACCTTTTTTAAAACCTATTTACTTGACACTTTATTTTACTGTACTAACTCAAACGATAATTTGTCGATCAACATTGACAACTGAGTAAATAAAATAAATCATTTTAAATCTTAGCGTTCGACATTGACAACTTACTAAGTAGATCCCTCATTGTTAACACTTGCTTCGGCAATACGCAAAAATGTTGATAACGAGTTTTTCTACTTACAAAGTTGTCGCTGTCGATCGACAAGATGTATTTTGAGTTAGTAAATGTATAAAATATTAACAATTCCACCTGCGGGAGGGTTTTCCGTGCAACCAAATCATGTTATAAACAAATTAAGGCAATTTTTTTTTAAATCTCGATTTTGGTGGAGGTGCCGGGTCCTCGCTATAACATTAGTTTTCTTTTCAAACGCGAGTACTGAAGACGGTTTAACGTAACTAGTAGGAAAAATATGTTGAATCATCTTTTAGATCATTATGAGAATAACAACTTACCTAATTTGGGTTGAAACTACGCGAAATTACAGTTTTTTCGTGATATCTCGAGAACGATGCAAAATATCTAAAAACTGATTCTAGACCGAATTGTGGTTTTGTGAGAACAATATAATGCAAGAAAAAATATTGTAATGTGATGGTAATTAAGTTTTTTATTAGAATTTTAATTAATTAAATGAAAATCTTAAATACAAACCGGACCAATTATTATATTTGTATATTATTTCTTGCATCATATTGTTCTAACAAAACCACAATTCGATCTAGAATCAGTTTTTTGATATTTTGCATCGTTCTCGAGGTATCACGAAAAAACTGTTATTTCGCGTGGTTTTAATTTCGCGAGACATAGTGAAACAATTTTACTTTAAATTTATGTTTTTTGAGGTTTGTAGACACACTTATGTTATTTGAGCTAAGCCCTTTTAATTGTACCATGGTCAGATTTACAACGGAATTTTTTATTTTTTATTGTTTACATTTTTCAAATTTCAATTTGTCTTCCTACTCCATCAGGTGAACCCCAACAGCTTGAAGCGCCTCAACTGCAACAACGGCACCGAATGCGGCTCCCTCCACGGCCTGTTCAACTGTTCCAAGGGTCACTGCGCCAACATGTCTGAGCTCTACGAGTGCCACTACAAGGCAGACGGCGTCCGCGTCGACAGCGAGCGAGAGAACGCCAAACTCACCGGTTTCTTCGAGTGCAACCACTCTGAGTGCGTCAAGATCAAGAACCCCTTCTCTTGTGACCGGTACTGCAACAAGATCACGACCACCAAGGCGAACGTGTTCCTCAAGTATGACGATAACGTGTACTCGGCGGAGTGTAAGAGCGTCTCGGCGTTCAACAAGGCGAACGGGACGGAGGTTGGGATTCAGTTGGAGAACGCGACGGAGATTTGGAGGCAGGGTGAAGGCGCGGTGCTGGTGGCGTCGTGTCACACCGTCGTCAGTAAAGAAAACGGAATCATGAGGTGAGTGTATTCATTTATTCATTTTTCCTTGCTTTAACGTTAACCATTCTTTAAAAACATTGGCCCTAGCTCGTCCATGACCGTCTTAATGGTGTTTTATATTAATTTGATGAAATTTTTAGATCAGGTGAGGTTTAGTTGTAATAACTCTTTTGGACTATACACTGCACTATAATAAATAAACTCATATCTATAATTCAACTACAATTCAGAAGAAAAATCGTTACCGTTTTGGTGGTCTACTTGGCTAAGGCGCCACCTGGAATGTGGAAGACTCGGGTCGAACCCCGATCGGGATGGATTTTTTAATTTCTGAATTATATTAAATATTTTTTTCAATGTTATTTTGTTGTTTTGTTTTTTGTTAATTGACTCTGTTTTAATTTTTTGTAAGTTGGTAAGCATTTTCTGTTTACTGTTTGATCATATTGAGATGGCAGTACTTATTTTGTTTCTTTTCTTGTAATATTGTTTCAGGCTACCTGACAATAAAATCCGCGGAAGATGACTGATAAGTCGTTGAAATCTTGTTTAAAATGTTGTTATTTATTTATTTTTTAAAGTACAGTGTATAATCCAAAAGAGTTATTACAACTAAATGATGTATTATTTTTAACAAGAAAGATGAAAAAGTAAAGAACCGGGCCAAGCAATGAGTCGAGTGTGAGAATCGTTTTTAAGTGACTCATCAAAGAAGAGGGGAAAAAGGTCCGAGAATAGGCCTTCTCATGATAACATTGATTCTTGGAATGTATATTCTACCAGCAGTAGAATAGCTGGAGAATTCATTACAATGGCGAAACATTTTACTTTAAAAAAAAAGTGTATTCGATAAACATGATCTTCTTTATTACATTTGCGTGCACATGTCATGTACGGCCCATGCTAGTTCGACTGTCTAATAGTTATTCACATATTAAATCAGCCTAGCTGCGATTGGTCGCTTTGTACCTTTGAGGCTCTACATCACATCATATCGCACCTGCTATCTTCTCATGGAATAGCTTTGAACTGACCATACTACATAAGTAATGGGTTACAAATCATTATTCTACCGTCCACTTTAGAGCTGCATTTATCATAAAATACTAGCAAGCTAAAAATAAAAAACAAACAAAATACATTCATAATATCGACAAAATGTCAATTTACATATTTTGTAAACTACCTTTGAATCGTTGAATTTTTTTATGTACCACGTGTCAGCTTTCTCCAAAATGGCTTATCTCATAATGACCGTATGAAGCGTAATGCACGTTATATCTCCGTCGGTTTCAATCTACCTTTGGACGCATCAAGTAGTGAAATCACATACGCCAAATTTCCCGATTTACACAAATCCAGAATAACTCATTTGAAACATTTAAAACTATATTATTTCGAAGCATTGAGACAGTTTTTTTGGTCAAGGAGCAATGTAATAAATAAATCAACAATATCGTAAACTGGTTCTGTTATAAATAAAGTCATAAAATATTATAAAGTACAAAACAAATAAGACCTCGGAAACAAGATTTATATATATTTTACGAACATAAGTACGGGAGTACCCTAAATAGAAAATGAAGTTTGCCGGAATTATGAAAGTTTAACAAATAAAGTGACCAACATTTTATATCAACTTTGATATACATTTGGTGGAGGTGCCGGGTCCAAAATCTATTTTCTTTGTTAAATCTAGCTGCGCTCACTGAGTCCTCGAGTCACCAAAAACATTCTATATCAGCCTTGTTCAAATGATGGTATGAATCAGGGGCCATTTTTTCGTTTTTTCGTGACACGCGCACACACGCACACACGCACACAGACGGATGGGTGGATTGAAGGACGGACGAACAGTGAAATTTTGCAAACAGTGGACTATAGCTCCCTAATATACACTATTGTCATTAATAATCTATTTACAAATTATAGTTTTGTTATCTTGTTTGTAATGGTTTAATAATATTTATCGCATTACCAGAGCCAACAGCAAAATATGTTTATGGTAATATTCACATGTTCTGCATTTGTGTAATTTGGATGACAGTTTAAACTTTCTATATAATGTAGGACTTAACTTACTAAGAGCCTCACTTAAAATAGAACCGGCGTTCCACTTCAGAAGTAATTTTGATAAGCTTAAAGTCGGATCTACAAATAATTAAAAACTTATAGTTTATTAAAAAGTTGTTCAGTGAAAAAGGGTTTTTACACAAGGTACGATGTAATGAGTTCGACAATGATGATACGCTGAGGCTTTGCTGTTATGTTCTCAAGTTTAAAATCTGCAGCGTTCGTAGAAGGTTCTTCTTTGTTTTAATAATCTTCTAATACAGAATCAACTTCTTTAAATTCAAGTGTAATATTGTATCGTTTCGTTGACGAACTATGTTATGTCTACTTAACCTAGTGGCCTAATCAATTGTGACAAAAGTGCGCCGACATTTTTAAGTACATCTGAACCTGATGTTTACATTTTATGAACTAAATTGTTACTTAATTTAAAAAGCACTCTGTTGGTTACAAATTCTAATTCGTGTGTGAACTCGTTCATAGTATTTCAGTCGTTTTTAACCAAATATGGTGAATTCGCAAATTCTAAGATCTTAAAAAATCTAAGTAGGATGGAAACGATCCCTTGTCCTCGCGTATCATTCTATTCTACGGCAGAGCTCTCTCTTTTCGTGTTTTTAACTGTTTTATTCCTAAATGCGTCTAGACTTCTTTTAGTTGTGTGCTATTAAAAAATATGTCACCTGAGATTGAAATTGATGGATATTTCTCTTGTCGTCTGTTTCCGATGTCACTATCGATAGGATGATTGATACTGATTGATGACAGATAAGTGATGCTGATAGATGGGAGACCGCAGACCCAGTGGAACTGGCCTTTATGGTGACTTGACAGGTGACTGGTGAGATACCTGACTCTGGCGTTGTGGGTCTAGGGCGGGGCTTATTATTGGGGGATGTGGAGTCGGGCAAATTAGAAGACTTTTACGTGAACTAGCCTACATTCAAGATTGCACCTTGGGTGATAAAAGAGGTGCGATATAGAATCACTTGATACTTGATACTATTACTGGACAAACTATCAGGCAATTCTTTTTTTTACTGTCGTCTAACATTACAAAATGTAAAATCTTTGGCTCGGATGTCACGTAAACAGAAATAATAGCTTCTTTAGTGAAAGTGTTTTTATGAAGTGATATTTGATTGAAAATAAACAATAAAACACACATTTCTTCATGATTGCATAGTTAGTTAAAATGACTTAATTTTCTGGGTATTCAATAACTATAAATAACATGTGACTAAATATAACGTGTTTACAAAAGCAAAGTTTAAAACCAATCATGTAGGAATAGGTTATTGATAAATGCCAATTTAATATATACGGTTTATAAATACAATTTCTCATGTTGCGTTATGCGGGCACTAGCTGTTGAATGTTGTGGTTCGTGCGTATTAATACTTTTATTGAATTTGCACAAAATATAACATTGAAAATCTTTTCATGGCATGTTGATTTTTTTGTAATGTTGTTTGTTTAAAATCCGGGTTCCGATCACGTCTATGAATGTAAAATAGTTTTATAAAGTTTTTTTTTATTAAAATCGTTTGATACATTTCTTCACTCGGTTCATTACTTTTTAGTTTATATGCTTGTAATTATTTTGTATGTAACTGTTTTGTAATATATTCATTTTATAATACCTTGGGTCAAACACCTACGTATAAACACACAGACTACAAGTCTTTCTATGAGTCTTTAATTTAATTATTCTAATATTACTATACATTCGAAGTAAATACATTATTCATAGTCCTGCCAGGTATATCTTGCCCTCTTCATCGACTCGTTAGGTATAAGGTGTAAGGTTATAACTGTTAGGACATACCCACGGGTTATTTAGAATATAACTCAATTCTAGCATTCGCAATTACTTGACCGAGGAAACCTAAAAAACTCCTGTCGTGATTTCTGACCCACGAATCGGAGTTTCGCGTGTTGGTCACAGTATCGGCTTTAAAGGTCCTGATCTCTATCGCCCACACTGCGATTATCCCATCCAACTCGAAGCAATTGTCGAGCGGCGCCTCATTGGTGCTCTAGGTTAGTGAAACCACCAATAGCTGTCTTATCTCAGAAACAAGACGCGACAGAAAAGTGATACGAATATTAATTAGAACGCCAAAATAGAGAATGAAGCTTTCAGTTCTTCTTTTGTTTTCAATGTTGCATGTGCCTTGGTGGAGGTGCCGGGTAGCCTTCATAGCGCGATCCTAATATTGGCGGCAGTCTTCGTCTTTCGACCCGAACTCTGTTGTTAATTATATTTTTTACTTGACATTAGTTCGTCGTGTTGTTAAAAAAACTTTTTTCATCGTAAAAATACCAAACATAACACCAAAACATGCAACCGTAGATCAGATGCACAGCGGAAACACCACTTGGTATCATACATAGCTCCCAGTTTGTATATTTTTTTGAATTATAGTTTGTAAGCGACATTATTCTCGACTGAGTCTTGAGTGAGATATTTTGAATTGTACAATGTCATTAATACCGTATGACCCGTACGTACCGTATGTACCGTATGAAAAAAGTTGATCTGAATCACTGTAAAACAAATGATACTAGGTGAAATCTAAAAAATTTAGCCCTATTAGAGCTAAACACACAAAAGTCATTAAACACGACGGCTCCCAAAACGAAATACCGACCTCAAAAGTCGTGATTACTAATAAAAATGTGACAACCGTGTCGTTAGTTATTATATTATATAGTTAAACCCTGCATCGCATCGAAAATATAAGTGATTCTGTAGAGTGTAGAGTGACAACGTGATTGGTTCTTCCCGTCTGAATGGTAAGCCACACATATTGAGCGACAGTTGCCCCCACCCCGTACCCCGTAGAACTTGTGAAGAAATGTGTTGATCAATTAGGACAACGAACGTACATGTCGACTATATAGAACGCGTAGTGTTGTAGCCTTGAGAATAAATAATTTTATGACGCTATTAACTCCGGTATGCCGTGTGGGGGTCGTGAAAGATTGGGAGGGTTATACCAAGATATTGTCGGGTGCGAGACGTTTTCTCGGGTCCCCCCCCCCCCCACCCGTAGAACTTATGTAGAAATGTGCTGATCAATTAGGACAACGAACGTACATGTCGACTATATAGAACGCGTAGTGTTGTAGCCTTGGGAATAAATAATTTTATGACGCTATTAACTCCGGTATGCCGTGTGGGGGTCGTTGTAAAAGATTGGGAGGGTTAATACCAAGATATTATCCGGGTGCGCGGGTTTTCTCGAGTAACCTTTGATATTCACAAACTTATCTCAAAAGACGTGTACACCTGCGTAGGCCGGCTATATATAACAGAACACAGACAACCGGATATCGATTTGACTAAACTTTTCTCGCTCGTAAAACAAAACTAATGTATCTTTGTTGGGTTCAATAAGCACTTTATCAATCGAGTTCCAAATATAATAACGGGATAAAGTGTTGTTTTTGTTTTTTTATTGAGTTCTGAGGAAAGAAAAGTATATATTATTTAGTCAATTATTTTAAGTTACATACTTAGTTCTTAAAGATGGAGCATATATTTCTGTTTATTGCTCATTTTTGTGTATGATAGTTTGCCCTTATAAAAAGTGAAGTTTTTATTTTATTGTAACCATAGAAAATTATTTCCTTCCTAATAATGTATTTTTAATTTATTTTTCTATATGAGAGAAATGATTAAAATCAGAAACAGTTAAACGGTAATTTGAAATTTTAATAGCTAAATGCACAATCGAACCTGTAATAATTCTCATCTGTAAGCTTCCGTCCGGACCGGATTATGTCGATATTAATGTTTATCCCTATATTTCAAATTTAAGGCTTTCGCGGCCCGGTATATAATAAACACAATTAATTGGTCGGGACATTTTGCTGCGCATTCGCTTATTCGACGCGGCGAAATGTCCCGACCAATTGTGTTTATTATCCCTATATATTTAGAAAACCACAACTTGATGTGATGTGGTAGAACCTCTGGTTTCAACCCAACGCACACGCGTCTCATCGTGACACGCCGGCCATCTTGATGTGGCACGCACAATCATCAACAACTCAAGTGTAGATCGTTATATCTGTGTCCACATGCAACTGAAACATTTAAATACTTTACAAAACTAATAATAAGGCATAGTTTGGTGGAAATGTAGCGTAAATGCCTATGATTTACTGATTAGATGCATCAACAAGATTTGGAAGTTTTAACACATCGTCACGTACGCTTCGCCAGCCAGCTAGCAAAGTGTAAAAAAGAAGATAGAGTTGACATTTTGGGAAAAGTAAATCATGTCTCAAGAGCGGCACAATTTAACTAAAGCATCCGATGCACGGGAGAGTTTTCTTTTCAAATTTTCTTCCGGAATTTTTAAAGAAAAGTTGAATACATGAATTCAATGGAGCGCGATACACGATGAAAGAAATCCACACATCTACAGGACGCTTAAGATTCAATTGCTTAAATTATATATAAATACTTAATAAACAAGCATTAGGGCTAAAAGTAATCGTTTTTCCTGGGACTTGACTTACAACCTTGCCTGCTTCTGATAGTTTTTATTTTTAGTGTGGTTAGGAAGGAAAATATCATTTTGCCAAATTTAACACATAAAAGATTTCGAATTTATACTTTCATTTAGTGCTTAGGTTGCCTAATAGTGTATGTGGATAATTTGCTGAGTTTAATAGACGCCAAAAATCAATGAGGCATGCAAGTATTATAGGGAAAATACTTATAAATGTTACTATCATGATCATTTGTTTGGTTTTTATAACGGATTTTCCAAAGCGTAACAGCTAAATTTATGTACCGGAAATAACTTGACACTTTACTCACGAAGGTCTTTAATCAGATAAGACGTAATTTTAACGTCTTGTTTTGTTTTTAACATTCAATATTTTATTTTACTTTCAAAACTAAACGGAAAACTCAATTTACAAATAGAAAACCGGAATTAAGGCCCTAAGGCCAATCATTCTCACAATTAAACCACGAATATAAATTTATTTTGTTTTTCGACTGGGCTATAAAACTCGGAACATATCTTTGATGTAGCCCTACACTACACAACTTTGCCTTCCCCCTACTATACACAACTTTGCCTTCCTCCTACTATACACAACTTTGCCTTCCCCCTACTATACACAACTTTGCCTTCCTCCTACTATACACAACTTTGCCTTCCTCCTACTATACACAACTTTGCCTTCCTCCTACTATACACAGCTTTGCGTTCCCCATTGTGATACAGCGTGGTATGTTGAGAAATCCAACTCGAAGAAAAGATTTCATTCCGTTATTAATGTTGAACTTTAGTGCCGTTCACTTTGTTTTTGTTTTATGTCGGTCTAAAAAAGTTTCGGCTGTTTAAGTTCCTGCAAGCTCTACCGGTGCAATTCACCCGCCACAAAAAGTTTTAACTACCGCTAAACTGGTAAAACACGCAAGGCTCAGCATGGCTGTTATAGAGGTGCGACCTTTGTGGCACGCTTATCATATAGGGGGTTGGCGACCCTTGGTGGACACTACAGGGAAGTGCTTTGTACACAGACACTGGCGGTAACCCCGTGGCGGTCAACCACATGTGGCTCAGGTGACAGACCTTTATCCGAGTGTTGATTGCATGGGGTACATCGGTTACTTTGCTATGCCGGAACAGGTCCTTTTTAGCTGGCTTGATTTTAATTTTTTTAATTTTTCGTCTATTCTATTCAGTTTTTTAAACTAATTTTCAAAGTACATAAATGAACGCAAAATATTTAAATGTAATTATGCAAAGTGTGAAAAAATGATAAATACAACAATAAATATTAAAAGACAAAAATTGAAGAGCATAGTTACAAAGGGTCAATGTGCCACTTTCTGACAAAATGAGTGGATGATTAATGATATGAAGATGGGTCTATGAGATTAATAAATTCACAAATAGTTAAGAATAAATCCGAAAGATGGCGCTAGGATTACCTCCGCGTGCTGTAGAGTTGTAATATCTCTCTCTCTTCTCAGCGGAAGGGTTCTCACCAGCTCCGCTAGAAGAAACAAAACAACAACCACAACAATATCTCTTTTGAAATTTAATGTTTTGAGAATTTTCCAAGCAGATGGCAATAATATAAACCAAAACTATACAACGAAGATGCTATTTACAGCTACAGTATTTCTAACTCTATGATGAAAGACGTTACTGCCTCATTAATTGTTCCAGAGTGAGTATTGTGTTCTAACTGTATGCTGGATTGGCTGGTCTTTTGAAAGAAGTTCGTTGACCGGAATTGGATAAAAATTAGTTTTCCTCTTCAAGTGAAAATACAGCCAGTATTCTTTGATTCTTAGCCAGAATTCCGAAACTAAAACATTGCAATCTTAGCCCTGCGTTATGTGAAATAGTTTATAATGGTTTAACAAATATCTGTCAAAATGTTACTAGTACTATAATGCAATACCAAATATAAGAATGGTTTAAAACATTTATGGAAAATTCCATCATCGTTTTAAATAAAAATATATTTATTAATTATTATTATTAAATATATTTTATTTATGTAAAAGGTTGATGTTATTTTCCATAAAATATTTTAACCGATTTAAGTATTTGTTGTTGTATTATTGTACTAACAACATTTTGGCAGATATTTGTCGAACCATTATTAACTATTTCACATAATTTGTCTACTTGAGGAAATATAAGTATATATACCTTTCAAACAAATTAAATGAAGTCGTTGAGACTGGGAAGGGTTTTGAGTTTAATCTGAACTCATATTTTTAGCTCTTAAAATATTGTTTTGATAAAAACTTTGCGTCGAAAGCCGTACACAAGTTTATGATATAATAAAATAAGTTAACAGCGTAAGAAGTAATAAAAAGAAGAACTTTTATCTTTTATTGCTCCATTTACAAGGATCAATATCTTCATCAGATTTGATGCCAAACCAGAATGTCTTCCACAAGCTTCGGTTTTCATCGCTGAAAACACAACGAAAACTTTGTTAATAAAACGTTGCGAAAATACAGCCGTTGACTTCAAGGTTGAATGAAAAACTCAGAAGATAAATAATTCATGGGACTAATGATGTTGAACTTTAAAAGTAAATATTCTACTACGCTTCAGAATATGTTTGTCTTTGGACGATGGCACGAGCTTGCACAAATTTAAATTCAACCGACAGTTGTAGCTCAATTGTACAGTTCGACACTGATTTGGGAGGTCCTAAGCGCCAACGGTAATCCGGATTTATAGTTTATTCCCTAGTTTAATTCGGTCGTTAATACGAATATGCAAGGGATTGACTTCTCTTAGAACATTAAATCACACACAGATACCTTTATTCTAAAATACTTATACCTGAAGAGGGCTATGTAATAAATTGTACCTGGACAGGTTTCCCATAATAATTTTGTCAAAACATTTAATTTAGAAATTACCGCGTTAAAATCCCATGCGAAATTGACATTTTAAGTTCTGAAATAAATTGACAAGTTCAATCATCAATACGATGGTATGGCGGCATCAAAATCTGTGACATTGGAAACTTTCTTTCACAAATGAATTAAATAATTGCCTTATTCCCATCAATATAAATGATTTGTTGATCTGAGTGAGATACGATAAATGCAAATGTGTCTATTCTTTGATATTTACATCTTACTTAGACGAAAAAGTCGACCTGCTTGTGTGAAGACATAAAACGTGGTTCTGTGCACACAAATATAATTTTGATATATTTATTTGTCGTTAAGCATGCACAAACCACGTAATTGTAATATTGTACAACCTGTTTAATACTTAACGTTCTACTGTACGTCTTCTACTCTGACTTGTGATTTATACCAAATTCTGCTATTTGTTCTGCGAAAGACATTGTTGCAATAATATAATGTAGAACTTCAGATTGCTGCAAGCATCAAGGCACGGAAGAAATTCTCTTTAATAAGGTTAACTTCACGGTCAAAAGAATTACATCGCTTATTACCCATAACACCATAAGAATTAATAAAAGGCTACAAAAACTGTGTTAATACCGCTCACATTATTCTCCAATACAAGATAATGTAGCAACAAATGTGTAATCAGAATTTATTTATGTTTAGGATTATAATGTTTATAATATGGTTAATTAAATAGAATGCCAAGTCAGTACAATCTAGCTTCAATTCCGCTTCAGAGCTAGACGCTAGAGTGCAGCACTTGTTTGAATCGTTGACAAGTCGATAGCTACGAACATTGTCCACTATAGGCGTTGGTCGATAAGAAGCACGCACTGTTTAAACCACGTGGTTTATTTAAAATGTTATTTTTAATTGAATGTTCGTGGTATTTGATTGCAAGTATGATATTATTGTTACAATGATTACTTAATAGCTATAAAATATGAAATGTCACATACACAGTAAGTTTCTATAAAGGTTTTGAAAGAGTATAATTATATACGACACTCAAGTTAAAAATTAATATTTATAGTGTTTTAATTTTAATTTATGTTTTACACGCGTTTGTCGCTTATACAATCATAGTTACGCATTATTATTATTACATAGCTTTTAAAAACATTTCTTGCTGTATACATAAGCCCTTTAAACCAAACATATATGGTTCGTTATATTTACATTCAATGAAGAATTAAGATAACATGTGAAACGTAATAGCTACGATATTATAAGATTATAAGGATCTACAACTTTGAATCTTTTTTTCGTTTTGGCAGTAAAATATTTTGTTTTACTGTATATACCGGTATATTTTTACTTTAACTAAGATGTGTCCATTCCATTTTAATTTAAATATTGCATTTTTCTATTTGGCATAAAAATGTCGATTCAGTTGATTCAAATTGAGAAATAATAGTAGAGTAGAGTAGAGTAGATCTTTATTCACTTAAGACTAATACATGGTACAAGTATACACCTCTTCGTGAAGAGGGAGTGAATAGTTCCTAAGGCTAAAACATGGTAAAAAATGAATAATAAAATAGAATGCATATTTCATGTGAATCAAGTTATATGTATATTACTAGTATGGTATACTAGTATTGAGAATTGAAGTTGTTTGAATAGATTAATTGAGTATTGAAATGAAAAAATGAAATGAGTAATTGGTTTGATATGATACAATACGATGTTATTTAGGATGAATAATAATATAAAACACTAGCATTTGATATGATATAATGATTATGAAATGGAATTAGTATTGTATTTAATATATACGTGTAGTAGTACGAATCTATAAGGGGCAGTTTGTAGTGGACATGGTAAATTTAAAAATTTACTAAATATAAAATGGATAATCAAATAAAATGTGTATTTTATGTTAATCAAGTTATATGTATTATTAGTATAGTATACAAGTATTGAGAATAGAAGTTGTTTGAATTGATTAATTCAATAATGAAATGAAAAAATGAAATGAGTTATCGATATGATATAATACAATACGATGTTCATTAGGATGTATAATAATATAAAACGCTAGCATATGGTATGATATGATTATGTATTATTGTTTTATGTTTAATAGGGATTAGTTTTGAACTTAAAATATACGTGTAGGGCCTATAGTACGAACGGAAACCTCATACAGAACATTTTGAAGAAAGGTAACGAAATATAAAATGTGCTTTCGAGTGAAAATTGAATTTATATGCAATCAAAATAAAAACAGTGCATACCCGTTATATTTTTTCAGAGGTAGGCATGGAACATGGATATTCTCTCTTGCAGTAACGGATTTATACAAATTAAAATGTACTTGGAAGGATTCGTGTTAGGAGTACATCCACTCAGCTGATTCTCAGTTGAGGATTTTAATTTAAAGCTGGCGTAGCCAACCCTGTCGGCGCCGACTTTATCGAGTCGTGAATAATAGCCAACCCGAGATCAGTATCTGCAACAGGAATTAATAGCGATCTAGCGGTCGGACACGTGTTTTCCTTGTACACGTGCAAGTTCTAGTAGGGAACAATTAATAATAGATAAAATTAACTCCATTGTATTGCCTCACATGTCCAACCACGTGCCCATCATTGTACAGAGAAAAGCTTTCATATTAAACCTCTCATGTGGGTGTGCTTCTGATCGACAAGTTCACTACCATAGCGTGCGCCATGCAAGTTGCTGCCATCAACATGTCTCCATACAGAACAATATATGACGTTTCCTTGATTAAAATTGACTCTAACAAATAAGCAAAATACATTTCCATGTCGTAGGCTGCTCAGTTGGACATTAATAACTAAAACGTGTGGGTAAAGGCGCCGGGTGGTCGATGTGTCTCATTTCCAAAGTGTGCAAACACACGTGACGTACATATAAACTTTATCAACGAACTAGAGTTGGATTAGCAACTTAATGATCGTTGCCTTTATTGACTCGAGTAACTAGGCTATAGCTCACGAAACTCACCTTGACCCTAACCTTACACGTACACTTGGCAACACAGCTACTTCAATTGTTTGAGTTCTAAAGTTAAAAGAAGAGTAAACTTCCTAGTCTGACCTCTGTTTGACTTTATCTGCACTTATGGTTGTCAACATTGGAAGGATAAATCTACAATGTTAAAGCACGAGCTTTTTGACCATGTTAACAAAACGTAATTATTAGGATCGGTCAGGAAAACTTACTTGTCGGTTATCTTGCCTTTTCATGTAATGAATGTGTGATATTTCTAATTACTTAAAACTAATCACTAAATGATAATTCAAAAATAAATAAATAATAGTGTTTCACACAAACTCGAAATATTCTAAAGACAAATTTTAAATATGGAGGTTTGTTCCACGTTCGTTTTAAAGTTTATGTTTGTGAAAAAGTGTGTAAACTTAACCAAACGTTCCGTTTAGCGTGCAAAGTGCCCATTATGAGCTACCTGGGTCAAATGTTGATTTTGTTAGTGCCACTTAAATCTTGCGTAGTCGGTTGAACACTAATTTATTCTTCCGACGGATCAATTTTCACCGCCCACAGATGTGATCAGAAACTACCACCACTTAATACTTTTGATTTGAGTTATTAGTCGCCTTGTTTATTCTCATGCTAACGAGATATACACAGAACGATGTGACCAAATATGTTAGCTTTTAAACGAGTTCATTGGCCAGAACGATAATAAAACGTAGATTTTAAAAAATGTAACCAAGGCACTACTTAAATTAATGAATTTTCGAGTGAAACTTCCTCACCCATCATCACCAAATGTCTAGGTTAAAAGTAAATATTTATGTAACCTTGACACATAATCTGCAAAACCAGTATATCCCACTCGCATTTATCATTTCCAAGTTTTATATTTTCATTGCTTTGTATCTCTGTCATTATTATGGTTCCCAAATGGGCACCAAACTCAATATAATTTAAGCCCAATCTAAATATAACAGGTGATAAGAGATATACGATTATCTTACAAAAATTGGGTTATATTATATTATTATATATACTTAATAATTATTATATTATACTTTTGAAGCATAAATCCGTTTTAAGAAAAATGTTGCCATAAATGATGGCTTGTCATTTAAATTTGTCCCAACTGACGATCGAACCCAGAACCTCCAACTAACTAGGCACAATCGAGCTATCGGGGCTAAAAGGCAAACCTTGACTATTTTTTTAATGCCGTGTGCCGTGATAAAAGATCAAACAAAAATGGCAATGTTGGGTCATAATTAAATAATATATGAAATGGAGTTGAGTAGGTAACAGGTCGCACGTACAATGCATGTTCTTTATAGACCAAAAAACAATTTTAAAAAACTACATGCGACCTTTTGCCTTTCACCTGTAGCGTGGTAGTCCTTTCTGGTTAAAAATCTATATCGCATTAACTGATTGCATTTACATAGACAAGCAGTCTACATACATCCCGCCCTCTATAGATCAATGTTATTATTAACTTATCACCCACCAATCATCCATTGAATTGAATTAATGCAAGGATATGAGGTCATGAGGTACTTCAAATTGTTCTAGACCTATTGAACCATTTAAAACATGATTGACTTATGTTTTGTTTGTTCTTTAGTAAGTTAGGTGATTCACGAATATACCAATGCATAAAATTTTATATTGAAGTTCTGTTTCTAACTATTATTCATTCTACATATTATTTTCTTAACTTATGTGTGGTTGATATTTTATTTATTAAAATCATATTTTTCGGTAAACAACTTATTCATAAATCTTATTTTAGTAATGGAATGGTCGACAGTCACACGACCTCGGTAGAATATTCGGTTTATGGTGTCGATTGACTGATTCATTCAACACAACGCCACGTTCTAAACGTGATGTATTGATTACTTCGTGTCTACCATATTCACGCGCAATTACTGCTTACTAAGTAGGGCGCTTCATACTATAGTTCTGACACTTTTATGAAGCGCTTTCCAAGAAGGACTGTTTGTGTATATTGATATGGTTTTGTCTGTGCACGTGTGACTCAATATTATAAGATATCATACGAACCAATTCTGGAAATGAAAACTGTGTATGAATTTGTAGAATTATCTTTTTAATTTTGTCTTAACTGTGTTCTGTCTTCGTCTGGACGCGAAATATAATAAATATGGTGACTGCGAAAATACATGGAGTAATAATAAGGGTAAAGACAAGTTACACATAGTGCAGTGAGAGATGATGGCAATAGATAAAAGTAACATTTCATATAAGTTTGTTGTTAAAGCCAATTCTAACAGTCTCTTGCTTAGTTACAAGTTAGCGTCTAAGAAGAGACCAACAATGTGTATGTCGCCGAAGTCTTCTTAAAACATGCTGTAAAAGTAATGCCTCTTTTATGCCTCTCTTATTTTTGGTTATGCCCCTATTTTAATTTGGGTATTATGGAGAATGACATTTGCACACATTTTGAATATCGAATTAGAAAATATGATACGAAGTGTTCAAAGTTTTCCTGGTTAATTGTTATTTCTGAGATGATTGCGTTTGCAAATAAAATAAATATACATATAATTATATATACACATTTTGTCTTGTAACTGATGCGCTAAAGATGGTTTATCTCACTGAAAATGTACCGTATTTCTTGTAAGGCTTCACGGTACTCTATTATCTGTGGCTTCACTTATTGGGCTAGGTGTGTAAATAGTGACTTTGACGCCGTACTAGCAAAGAAGAACAAAATAAATTGTATCCAATAATTCTTGTGTCGACAGCGGGTGAATCGTGTCCAGCCGTTTGGTCGCTATTTGCTATTTTAAATTCCTAACTCTATAATTTGACCATTATTCGCTGGTCGATGTTGTTTGCGCAGACAGAGTTGGTTCGTTCTATTTAAATTAGAGTTTCCACTGAAAATCAGTTCTGTGACTGAGAGGGTATAGACTCTTATTACGAATGTATCTATTTATTTATTATTTAAGACAACGCTTTTAACTTTTGTACTCCTAATTGGTTTGGGATATTCATGAACATTAAAATTGTAAATCAAACTTAATATTTCAGGCGTTTCAAGATGTCGCTCAAACTTTGATACTCCTAATTCGTTTGGGATCTTCGTGAATATTAAAACTGTCAATCGAATTAAATATTTTATAAGTTCCAAGACGACGCTCTTAGTTTTGTACGCCTAATTGGTCAGAAATAATCATGAACATTAAAACTGTAAATCGGACTAAATATTTCAGAGGTTTTAAGATGTCACTCTAACTTTTGTACGCCTATTGTTTAGGAATAATTATGAACTGTAAATCGAACTTTATATTTTAGAGATTTCAAGACAAAGCTCTAACTTATATACTTATAATTGGTTTGGGATCTTCATGAACATTAAAATTGTAAATCGAACTAAATATTTTAGAGATTTCAAGACGACGCTCTCTAAGTTTTGCACGCCTAATTGGTCAGAAATAATAATGAACATTAAAACTGTAAATCGAGGGAAATGTTTCATAGGTTTCATTGTTACGACATTACTTCGTTGTCTTGCTTGTGTTGGTAAACTGTTCTAAAACGTAAACATGTGTTGCCAACGTTCCAATAACAAACCGCTCGCACGCGAAAGTAGGCCTAAATTATAGACACACATGACTGGTCGATAACCGATAACACTGCAGCCCGTGTTGTCAGTGGGACGCCGACGTTACCCTGGCGCTAAGGTCAAGTGCGGTACAGTAACGTTCAAGAGTAGGGTACACCAACAACAAAGCACATTTTGAGAGTGAGTTTTGTCATCTTTTAGTTGAATCGCGAGTAAAATAGACTTCAGAAAAAACTTTAATTTAGTTTGTTTCTTGGTAAACGATTGAATTATTCTTAGTCGAACTGTTCCTTTACTAGTTTTTATTTTATTTTATCGACTAAGGGTGTGTATCAAAACCTGTTGCTAACGCTATTAGCGTGCTTGGCTCGTTCAGAAAGTTGTAGAGAACGATTGGCTCGGCGTTCCGTTACATGATTCCCCACCATATCTAGCTCTCTGAAGATGCCCGAAGCTTTCATTCAAGTATTCTTTTATTACGGCGTCGTTTTAAAAATATTCAAGCTAAAAAGTTAGTAATAAACTTCTAGAGGTTTTTAGGTGTTAAACTTATGTAAACTTAAAAACATGAATGTTCATTAAATGACTTTATTTCTTGATAAATAATCAAATCAGGATTTTGCTCGTTTTAAACCATATTTTCGTATTTTCTATTCCAAAGCGTAAGACGCTTCGGCGTGCAGTAGGATGCTATGACCCAAGTCTTTTAGGCTGCTTTCTGAACGAACCCTAATCACGGACTTTTATCTTCCTAATGACGCTCGGAGATAAAAGTGGCTGCGTAGAGCACCTTATCAACCACGTTAAGTTATCTAATACCGCATTTTTATCACCCTCATCAATATCATTGAGGTAATAAAAGTCATATGTTAACACCACGATATGTGATGTGATGGTAGCTTTTGCATCATACCAAAAGATGCATAGCATGAAACTTAAAAGTTGTATAGAGTCAAAAGAAATACAGAATAAAAATTAAGAATTGTTTGGTAAATAATTATTATTCAACGCAATTTCTCTACAGTCAAGTTCTTATGAATATTTGCTCAAAGTTTATTGCGTACTTTTATTGCTTAACGCAATTTTGAATAATAAGTGAAATCCGGCCTATGTTTTAATAATTTTAAAATTAATCTCATTTCTGCTGCCAACTACCAGCTGCCGAAGTAGTATGTTGGGATGATGTTTAAGTTTTCGGAGTTATTTACATTTTTAGATGTGTTTTGCAAATTCCGGCGAAATAAATGGGTGCTTATCTTCGGATGCAGTTTGAGAGTCCTTTCAATCGGTGACCATAAAGTGCGCTCACGACAGAGCCTTCATCCTCACTCTTCGGACGTCCGAGCGCCAATCTTATTTTTATTAATCATATGTCGTATATTGTTGTTATGGCCGATATAAGGTTACACGTTATAGAACAAAATTTACAAAATATGAATATGGAGAAGCAAAATGTAAATGAGAGTTCATGGCATCTTCAATATGTCTCGAGCTTGGTACGTCAAAACCTTGTTCTAGTTAGTATATAAATATTCATGAAACTGACCCTTTTCTTTACTCTCCAGACATACTCATACTTTCGTACCAGATCGTGCATGTGAAAAATACCAGAATTAGCACGTCTCTTTCAAGAGAGTTCTTATTCGGACGGTAGTGTGTTCAATTCCAGCAAACGGCAATACTGTCTAAAACATTATGTTTTTGTGTTTTCCTCGATAATCGCAAATGCTCGGATTGAAAACTAAAACAGCCCTTGGACATTCCTTCACAACTATCCGAACATCCATATTACGTAGTAGTCGCATAAAGAGGGTCACACACGGGGCCAAACTGACATGTCTTCTACACTAGACATAGCCCGCGAAAGAATGTGTACGAGAGGACAATCGTTTCAAATTGGCGCCTAAACTAGATGAGCCAATGCAGACCGCTGTATAGTAGGAACTCTTTTTAGAGTGGGGGGGGGGGGATAAGCTTGTTTGCTTCCACATACTCAAACACAAAATTTACGATAGAATAACGACTAGCAATTAGATTTCAGTTGTTGACTTGTAGTCGGTGGTACGGCGTGTCTGGATGTCAAACGTTCTGAAGTAGAGGTATCATATAAAATAACACTGGAACACAACTTTGTATTTATTTAATAAACACTAACAACATGTGCTATTTATCTTCCAGGGCGACAGACTGCGTGAACGCCACAGTCATCGAGGAGGCTCTCATCCCCAAACCCTACATGAACTTCACGGTGTTCTGGCGCCTAGTGGACAACAGTACGACCGTGCTGGATCCGAACCAGCAGTTCATGCCCATGCAGTCTGAGCTGACGATATACAACAACAGCCGGCTCTACATCAACCTCGAGGCCTGCGTCAACACCCTGCAGGGGGAGTGTAAGAGGTTCCTGGGCACCCACGGCAGGGACGGGGCCAATCAGACGGCGAGGTCGCGCTTCCCCTGCTTCTATGACCAGGTAAGCGATTGCTCTGAGCTTTTTTATTTATTTATTGTTATTCAATGGTCATTGGTTCAATCATTAGGAATATCACAACGAGCATAGCCCTTAACAGAATTGTGTTTGATATCCCTAAATAATAAATATAATAAAATTGATATTGAAGTACTTGATTAAAATAAACAATAATGTGCTTAACATAAGTTTAAACAAAAGTAGATAGTCAAAACTTATATTATATAAAAACTCAACAATTAAACACTGTAAAAGAACCTACGATACAAACATCAAACAAGTAGTATTATAGGCCTAGCTTATAACATTGCTAACATCAAAATAAAAAGCAAATATATTAAATTTAACCATTATAAAAATATACAGCATTTGAATTGAAAAGAAAAATGATAACAAATTTGCACATGCTAGTGTGCTAGTTGGATGAGCGTAGCGAGCGTAGCGAGCGAAGCGAAGATTCCATTCTACTACCCTGGAACAAAAAAACCGGAATGTTTTTTTTTTTTCTTTTTTTTTTTGTATTTTTGTCTGTTGTTTCCCCACGATTCCGGCCTAAACCGATTACTCCGATTGCGATGAAATTTTATGGAGCCTTCGAAATCTCTGAACTTAGAACTGCCACGTTTTTGAGCGCAATCGGAAAATTTTTTTCTCATGAAAATCGCAATTTTACGATTTTTTTTCGATTTTTAAAAAAGTTCTTCGACTTATAAACACCTACATGCTTTATCCGATTTTAATAATTTTTGCACAGAACCTTTATTTTATGAATTAAGATATTCTTGTGAAATTTGAGCGCAATTGAAAAAAATTTTATCATAAAAATCGAAATTTTACAGGTTTTTTCTTTTTTAAACAATTCTTTGGCTTAAAACACCTACATGCTTTATCCGATTCTAAAGTTTTTTTTGCAGAACCATAATTTCATGGAATTAATATATTATGTTAAATTTGAGCGCAATCGAGAATTTATTTATTATAAAAATCGCAATTTTACGATTTTTTTTACAATTACGATTAATTAAAAAAAACTAAAAAATTAAGTTAATTTTTAATTTAATTTAATTTAATTTAATTTAAAAAAAAATTTCAACTTAGTAATGATTTTGCCACAGAACAACAGAAAATTCGCATAACACATGGCAGCTTAATGCACCAATTACGCTCATCCAACAACGCGGCGGGACTTAAGCGTTTTCCTAGTTATCAAAACTCTTGTCTGTGACCATGTGCTGACTCTACAATATCATCTTCCTTAGATTTTTGTGCCAGTTTTGTATCGTCTCGATGTACCGAAATGATCATCCACCAACTTTACGGTAAATATCGTTGTGACCTCTGTGATTTCGTGTCTGCCCTAAATTAAATTCGGAGTACTGTTGATAGAATTTATTTCGTTGTCTCAATATATTATCATAAATACTCATCTTTCAACATGAATGCAAATAGCGCTCGCGATATCCTAGTAATGTCATAATTTAAATTGATCTATTTTATCACTCGTAAACCATAAATCACCTTTCTAGTATTATTTTACATCTACAGGTCCTTTGCTATTGTTTTATACCCAGCCTGAACAACAATATTTTTAACAAAAAGTCTGTTAATTTAGACATGATTAAATGATGAGTTTAATTAATCTTAGTTATTTTTAAGGTTATTTTGGGTATGACATTGGGGTATTTATTCAAAACTAAACTTTTATTTCTTTAGGCGATCTGGGTTCGGAATGGAAAGTACCACAGTTACTGTTCTAGTGAAATTCATTAAAGGTTTTATTATTTTAGTACATTTTTATATTTTTGTTTATTGAGTCTGTTGCATCTTTTGCGTAGATAAATTTGAATCTTAATTCAAATTCATAAGTTTTTATGGCTAATTTACAAAACTTATTTAGGCCTATTTCATCTTGTTTTACCGGTGACAATAAAAGTGACGACGGTGACGATACAGGAAGCAATTAACCTTACGTGACAGCCTATAACTGCATAATAATCTATTTTTTGCAATTTCACAGCGATCGACACCGTAGGCCGTTGACCCGTGTATAGTGCACGTACAACGTAGGGCTGGGTCCCCCATGAGTCCTCTCGGTACATTAGCTGGACTAAGTACTCAGTAATGCGGTGTGGTCACGTGGAACATCTGATTAAAACTAGGGGTAGTTTAATGTGACGCTGGGGATGAGCCGCACGCTTGAAATATGAATTAATACACTTATAAAGCTTCCAGCGGTGCCCGCTGTAAACACACAAATGTTTTCCAGGTGTGTGTAATGTTATTACGGTGTATTGTAATTGTAAAGAGAATGTTCAAATCTCAATCAATCAATAGCAACCCTCGAAATATATTTTTCAATCGTGAAATTACGGGTCTTAAATATCCGTATTTAGAGTCTACCCACTCAGTCATATAACTGATTTTCACTGAGGGGCATTAAACCAAATTGACCAAGCCATCCCTGTAGGCCCCGACGCAATCGACGAGTGAGCGATAACCAACCAAAGATCGATATTTTAATAGGAAATATCGCAATCAGTTGTATGGATAGTGCGAACACCCGCGTATCAACGCCAGAATCAACAAGGCCGATTCAGAACAAGTTTGAATTTATTATGTGCCTTGTTGTTGGGACGGCTCTAAGGTCATCGTTTGGGTTCGAACCCGCGTGACACACTGTTGGTATATGACTCTGTTTTAACATGTTTAGCCCAATAAGAGAATGTGTGTAGAGAATGTACTGAACTTTAAAAATATTTACACATGAAAGTAATTCCCTAAAATAATTATTAACAGTTGTTGTTCGAAAATATCTGCTACAGATTAGTTTAATTCGTATTTCCTTCGTATGGTTTTTAATAACGGCTCAAAAGGATCGTATTATTTATTTAATTCCTTCTAAATCAACGAGTTCAAGCGCTGATCGACAGTTTTTTAGTTATTTCCCTGAGCTTGAGAACGTCATATTTTTCGTGTGACTGAAGATTCTGACACTCCTTATTACAACCAACAACTATCCAAATTGATAATTTACTACAATTAAGAAAAGACAATCATGGATATTTCACAAGAAACAATTATGGTTTTAATTTTAGAAGAGTAAAGAAAAACAGCACACATAAAACCCTATTATGCGGAGGGATGATTGAATTTAATAAACTTGAAAAGGAGTGAAACAGGAAGAATCATTGACTAGTTTAACAGAAAGTATGTGATTAACTATGTACTAAACTAGTATTGTAGGCCTTAAGCCCTGTGTCGGTCATTGTTTCTATTCAGTTCAATTATTAAGTAAAAGTTTATGTACCAATATTGTATCTGTTTCGTAAGGTAAACATGTAACCTGTTATAGCGTTAAGCTAAATAAATAGATAATTATATATTATATTAATAGCCCAGAAAGTATAAAAAGTCCAAAGGTAACACCGAGTAAGTTGATGTACCCTACAACGAGGTCTTCTATGGAAAGGGTTCATGAGGTAAATCTCCCCCTCGACCACATTTTATCTGCGCGGTTATCTTTCGTACCACACGCCGCCCTGCCAACGTAATAAAATAAACTTATAATTTCCCGCAGGTAATAAATATTGAAGATCACTAGGGAAAACGAATCGCTTGCACACGTTTTGGTCGTTACGGCCTAGCCAATGCATATATAAGCTAAACGCCTTCAGTTTCTAGCCGGTCGATGTCAAGTAGGTTTAACATTCCCTATGTGCAATGATGTTTTTGTCGTCTTGGCTGGAATAACCTGCAGTCAGAAGTGTCCTTGGGCTCCTTGCTAACTGCGTCCTTGCCACAATGATATTATCTAGCTCTATCATATTAACTGACAAACGTGCTCGTTGATTCAGCAAACAATGCAGACCGAATATGAGATATGGCTGAGTGATAGTGCACAAGTAGAATGATTAGATAGAAACAAATAATGTAACAAAATAATTGTATTTATTATAAAAATAATAAATACTCTATATATACATAAATATCAAGCAAGGGTACGTAACACTTAAGCAGATGTTGCATCGTAGTTTTGAAAAGAGATTAATCTAGTGTGAGCAATATCGTGTTCTGAATAATGCTTTTAAGCTGAATTGACAAATTTTGTCAATTAAAGTTTGCCTTTCTTTATTGGGAATTATACTATTTGTAAACGGTACACATTACTACTTGGATTTGGATTTTTCGTATGGTTTTAAATCAACTTGCTTTCATCCGTATGAGGTGCTAGAAAACTCCCATTTATATACGAATTTGACGACGGATACAAGCATTGATTTACTTTAAATTGACAACTTAGAGATTTCAAAATTCTACCAAATGCTAAATTTGAAATTGGAAGTGCTAAAAATCTTATTTTAAAGTGATGCTTACACCAATCTCTAGACACGAGCAATTTGTATTTACTATCAATAGAAATAATGTGACTTTTAAACAGTAACAGAGTTATTTTCGTTATCTGTGGTATAAGGCACATGGCAAATGGATCTGAAAATATCCTTATCATTTTGCACCTTATATTCTATTGTGAAGTTATGGGGTCAAGCCTTCCAAACCCATTCCATTCCATTATCGGTGCCGTGCTTTCCACGGTATGTGCCATCGTGGAACCTAGACATAACTTCATCTTCTTTTTCTTCTCGTTTCGATAAAACATCCACCGCTTCTCACGATGCCATTAGCTAGAGAGCTTCCGAGCGATTGGCCCAGTTTCATTTGCTGCGCATGCGCCAGCTCAATGATAAGAAAACTAAAAATAAGCCCCCCTCGCGAAGTCAGCTCACGACAGGGATGATATATTATTACTTCATCAAATCATAATTATTTCGCCGGGAAATTTTATTATTTCCATATCGAAAACACGCAACGCAATAAATTTGAATTTTTACATTGTTTTATGAGAATTAATTTAACTACATTTCCGAAATGCGAAGTCGCAAGAAAGCGATAACGCATTTTATGGAAATGAGATTTTTAATTTACTAATTAAAAGAAAATATTGTTTCTCAATAGGCGATGTATTGAACGAATACGCGGGAAAAGTTCAAGGTCTTACAATCGTCGACAACAGTTTTATTGCTTTTACTTCCTAGAGTTTATAGTAGAAGATCGTAAAATATTACGAAGCAAAGTTTATATTGCGCTACATAAAAAGGGCACTGATGACTGATGGTGTGTACACGAAATACCATTGTGTTTCGTTGTTAAGCTAAGCTCAGAGTAGGCCTAATCAATATTGATTACAACAAACCATATTAATAAATAACGAATTTAATTAAGCACGGACCTTTGAGTTTTGGCATTCACTTTAGTTCACTATTGACCATGGATTAAAAAGTGTAAACGTTTCAATTCTTACATTGTAATAACATTCAATCAGCGTATGCATATACTGCAGTATTATATAATACGAGTTTCATAAATATGTAACATTAATTATTGTCCATAGTTTTAACCACGGTTCATTTTCATGTTGATGGCAGTATTTAATTTGTATCTCTTTCTTGTACTCTTGTTATAGGCTCTTGTCAATAAAACCCGTGGACGACGACCGATAAGCCGTCGAAATATTGTTTAAAATCTTGATATTTATTTATTAAAGTGCAGTGTATACTGTATAGTCCAATAACTGTTCATTTGTTTAAATGTAGAATGTTGCGTTATATAATTGCAAGTTTATGGCATCAGATTTATATGTGTGAATGAAAAATACTTAATTCATGTCAACAACCAATAATCTCATTTCCTCAATTTGCATGTATTAACAATATGATATTTTGTAAACATTTGAGATTAATTAATTAGCTCAAAGTAAAAACAAGTTCATAGCATCAAGTCCTAACTGTTGACTATCGTTCCAAATAACTCAAACGAATGTCATATTGTCATGAAATAAACATGTTTTTCAGATGTAAGATAAGATTAGATAAATTGGTAAACCGTGATCGCAGCGACATGACGCTTTTACCTTGTTTGATAAATCGGAAACTTGTCTAGTATCCACTAATAGTTTCCGCTAACCTCAGGCGATTTACACTTTAACATTCCTTACAGAGTACTCAATTATTATAGCACCTAATCGCTGAGCTAAAAGCTTCAAGTACACATCTATGATGCGTCTTTCAGTTCGGTACAAAAGTTCTCTACGAGTGAACTTCTTTCTTGACTGTGCTACAACTAAACGTAAAATCGTTCCTTCTTTGTCAAATAAATATTCGGATTTGTTATCATAAACTCATTGCTGAGTATTGAAATAAAGCCTTAAATAACATATTGTAACTTTATTATTTACTACAATTCAGAAATTAAAAAAGTCCGCCCCAACCGGAATTCGAAACACGGGTCTTCCGCATTCCAGGCGAGCGTCTTTTTATATGTGTATTATATCACCTCCCAAAATTGAATTTTGTAGGCTGCACAGTACACACAATTTCATTATCAAATGGGATTTCTAGGAAATTCTTTAATTACTTTTTTTAATTTATGAATTGTAGTAAATAATAACAAAACACCTACGGGAGTGTTTCCCGACTAACCAAATCGAGAAAGAAAAAAAATATTGGAACTTGTAGCGCTAACATAATACATATGCCCTAGGCTGTTTAAGACTAAGAGGCCTCTTCGGAAAACCTTCAGTAAGGATTGTCGGTCTCACGGGATTCGAACCCGGGATCTCCTGAGTCAGAGCCTTGCGCTTTACGCTTGAGACACCACTGTCGGCTAATTACGTAGGGACTAAAATAAAATCGAAATTTGGATATTTTAAAGAAGCCCATTTATATACCAGGCAATACCCAGGCTTTTATTTACTTTATAGTTTATACCCAGCAATTACTTTCATTAAACTTAGGATTAATTTACTTCTTTTAGAGTTCGTATATTTTTTGTACTTCGGTGGTCTCTTGTTTTAACGCAATATAAAATAATTAACATCACCACCCGAGAAAATGATTAAATCTGTAATTAACTTCATTGCTCGGGTCGGTGAAACGCTTTACGTTTCGTGTCAACGGCGACCGATGAAATCTAGATAGTTCTTTTCACGAAGTTTCAGGGTATTAATAACGCCTGGTATATTAAAAGAAAAATATCACCTCCCAAAATTGAATTATTTTGTAGGTAGTACACACAACTTAGTTATTAAATGGGATTTCGAGGAAAATATTTAATCCTACACAATACCATTTTATCTTAACCAGCTGGTAGCACACGAAGATTTCACTGAAAATGTACATTAAATGTGTTTTATTCTTTTTTCTAATGTTCATTTTTTTGTAAGCGTCATGGTACTACTTGCGACTAATAGCGGACACAACGCACTTTATGTATTAAAAATAAACTTATCCAAGAAATACAACATTTACCAGACACTAAAACGGTCAACGTTTTAGCCATTACTAGATCAATCTATATTGTACAAGTTCAGAAGAAAAAGCAAATTCAAACATCCAAACATTGTGAAATTATACTTAATTTACGTGATCAAAGATCTATATTTGTCATATTTAGATAAAATTTTGTTCGTTTTAGCTTATGGTGACTGATGTTATATAAATGTAAACACTAACATACTCTACAATTACGAGAACCAAACTAACAACATGGTAAATATATTATTGTATAGATGCTCCATAGTCCACCCAATATCGAAATTTTATGGTTCGGTTCTCGATTCGTCAAAATCAATTGTATTCCAACGTTCTTCGTTTAAAGATTTTGTTTAATTTAAATATTTTATTTTTTCTTGTGTATACATTATTGTAATTTTCTTCTGTTGCTGTGTATAGGTAGCATTATAAAAAAAATACGACATTATCTATAGTCGTTTCTACTAGCAAGGAAGGAATTATGGAATATAGATCGTAATGTATCACATGTAATTATTTTGTTTATATGCAGTCCAAGAATTTTGAAATGGGGCTATGCTCTGATTCATACCTCGCATCAATGTGCATTGTACAAGGGTTATCACGAGTCAATTGAACTGTGTCATTACATTGAAAAGATGATGTTGATGATTTGTGTTTCTTATTATCTCCAAGTGTGTGCATCGATGCCGCCGTGAGGCGTGTGGATGGTAACTTCGAACCTTATAACTGTTAATGATGCAGTAGATACATATTTTCTGAATACATTTATTAATGCACTAATGCTATTAGAGACAATGGAAGGTGATAAAATGATTACAAAACCCTACGCATTATGCGGAGTTCGAACCCACGTCCTCGTAGAGCCATACGCTTCGGACCAGCTCCCTAATCGTAGGTGCCACCGCGGACGGCTGCACTTGGCCTCAAACCCCGTAGTTTTCGGTACTTGTTCATTAAAGGGGACCCCCCCCCCCCCAAAAAAAAAAAAAAGGAAAGTAGGTTAGTAAAGTTGGAGAGGGGGTGAAGTGCCGTGGGGGGGGGTCTATCTGACCACTCAACGCGCTTCGCGCCCCCCCCCCCCCAACCCCACTAACCTACTTTTCACTTTTCGGGGGGTCCCGTTTGCGTTTGTTCTGTTTCCTCATAGTACTAATGCCACTTTTCTCTCCAGGTCGTGTCAATGTTCGTGGTGTCAAAGTTCGACCTGAAGAAGACCTGGCGCCAACTCCTGATCGCCGTTGTCGTCCCCTCCGGCCTGTTCATCCTCTCCTGCGCCACCCTGTGCATCATCACCCGTTCCGTCTCGGTCGGCGACGACGCCAAGATGCGCTGCAAGTACTGCACACACGACATGGACGACTGCGACTCGGACGCCGACCAGTTGACGCCGTCAGAGGATCGACACAACGCCGCCGCCGTCGCCGCCGTCGCCGCCGCGACGCAGAGCCACGCGGAGGCGGGGGGCATCGCCGGCATCGGAGGACGCGACCGCTAAGTGGGGGTGGCGGTTGTCAGGGACAGTGGAACCAAACACTAAAGACGAGGCGTGTATAGGAGGTAGGAATATGGTGGAGGTGTATGTGGGGTGCTAGGGGGTGGCGGTATCTTCGGAGAGACCGGTGGTTATAAATGTGGCACATTTTACTCGAGATTGTAAGGGATGATGGTGGAAGGTCACGTTGCATTTAGAGTGAGTTTGGGGGTAATTGTGGCAACATTTGTAATGTGGTGCTTGAGGGTGGAGGTAGAAGGGAGGTTGAAAGTGGTGCTAGATTGTGAAAGGGATGAAGGGTTGGTTTGTGAACAACGTGTGGTTATCAACAGAAAATAAATGTGGCACATTCATATTATGGAGGGAGGGTTGTGGCGACGCCTTCAAGTATGAGCTTTCAGTTCGATGAAGCTGAGTTTGTAACAAGTTAGTGCTAGGAGTCGGGGTTGTGGCGTGACCTTTATAATGGAAATGAGCGGTTTAACAACTAGTAACGAGGCACATTCTGAAGTGTTGAAGTGCATGGGGACGTGGTGTTTTACAATGTGAGGCGGCGTTTTTGAGTGGGTCAAGTGTTAGATGGGTCTAGGGGAGGGGGGAAGGGGGGGGGGTGATGCATTGTTTTAAGTGGTAAGACTTAAGCCTCAATACAAAGAGTTATTATGTGTTGAAATTAATTTATAGATTGCAATGGGTGCCATCTTCGCAAAGTGGTGATATTGTTTTAACAACAAAACATTTTCTTCGTTGCCAAGTGGAGATAACTTGTTGTCAAAGAAATGAAACTTTAAAGTGTACGCCTGGGCTAGTGCGACGTCAAGGTTGAAACTACCAGACAGACTGAAACGGTCTCTGACCTCTGTCTCGTGCGGCTTCGTGTGTAGAGGGTATCGATAAGGATGGGCGTGGTCACATAGAGTCCTCGCCATCACAGAAGCACAGCTAGGAAGTCAACCACGCTTTTCTTTCCAAGATGAGAATCAATGTTATCTTTCTTCTCGTAATAATCCGGCCAGATTGACAGACTATCTTCTTCAATGCAAAGAGTATAGTTCGCCACACCTCGGGCAGGTCACGGGCGGCGGTCTATGTCAAGCCTGCACGACGTGTATCGGAAAGAAAAAACCTATAACTACTAATTTATTTAACGTTCCGTGACCGTCGGCTGTTAGTCCCATTTGACTGGCACTCGTTCCGTCACGACAAATTATTGTCATTCGCTATTTCAGTTGTCATGACATGGTGTACTGAAAGTCCACTAAACGAGAGCTTTCAACAACAATAAACTACAGCGGTTGCTGGAAATTATGGTAGATTTGGCCTTCAAACCACAAACAACGCAACAGAATGGCCTAAGAGGGACATATGTTCTACTTTGTGTTCAACATAAATACGAAACTGTAAATGATTTAGTGTTTTCTTTTCCACGCCCACAATTTACAGTAATATGAAGTCTACAGGTAGGCATGCGTGTCTGTCAGAATTCGTTCATAGCTTTAAAGCTGGAAACAAGCTAAATAAATAATAACTTTATATCAAATATTTCTTCTTTTTATATCTTTTGAACTTATTTTAACAAAGAATTAAATACATTGGGTTGGGTCGATATAGCCATTGCAATTGCCGTCTATAAATAGAGTGACTCGTGTCCAAATAAATCTTTTCCGTCAAGAATAAATTGTTGTAAAATGCAAGTTAGGCGCACTTATCACAACTTTATAGATGTATTTCTTATAAAAAGAGCCGCCCTGTTTAATGTCTACGTTTTCATCAGAGGACATAACATTATCATATTTTCTTCAACTAAATTATAAACTTAAATGTTTCGCATTTGTAGGGTTTTCAAATGTAGTAAAGTAAGTAAGTTTGGCTTCTGTGGCGGTCTCTTTATTTTATTCTTCAAGTGTCCTTCAACCATATGGTACCTTGTACAAGAGTACAAGCTAAAGTGTTGGTTATCTCTTGTGAAACAGTATATTATTAAAGTTGACGAATTATATCAGCCACCGAATCAGAATTCGGATTGGTGCATTACTTCATAAATCTAAATGGCGTCACAACATTCCATTTACAAAAATAATTGACTTCGTACCTCTCATGTGCTTAGATTTCGAACAAACAATAATACATTTACATAAAGCGTTTAGGAATCACAACGTTACATTTACATTTATCCAACATGAAATGAAAGAAACATCAAAATCGCGAATATGTTTTAATATTCGGGAAATGCAACTGAAAGGTAGAAAAGGTAATCACAAACCAATGCATATTAATAGAAGCGAATTCTCTCAAGTTATTTGAGGCCGAAGTAGTCAGTACTAAATTTATTTTAAAGGGGAACATACAAAGCATCTCCGTAAAGAGCAGCGTCATTTTACTTTTGTCTTGCGGTATATTTGCAAACTCATCCAATTTAACTTCTACGGTAACTAAACACCAATTCATCCAATAGGGATATCATTATTATCTAAGCAGACACATGAGAGTGGCCTACCGACATATAAACGAGTGTATATAATCAAATTCCTTCAGACAAATCAACGAAACCTCGGAACTAATACTTATAGAAACAATTCAGACGTGGGATTTAGTCTACACAACAATGTCTGATGTTTGAGAAACGCCAACTTTGACCTGATCGATAGTTGTAGCCATCGGGATGAATAGGCTGTATTTTAGCAATGTTTGGATCATGTTTCATTCAATACATGCACAGATGTACAACGCGCAGTTTTGCATATACATACACTACATGCGCAGACGTACACAGCGCAGGCTTGCATATACATACACTACATGCGCAGACGTACACAGCGCAGGTTTGATATTACACTACATGCGCAGACGTACACAGCGCAGGTTTTGATATTACACTACATCCGCAGACGTACACCGCGCAGGTTTTGATATGATGACGTCAAACCATCCGGTGAAATCTATTAGTTTCGACTTCTATTGCACCCACACAAGCAAGCAGCCACGTGCATAGACATGTGATGCAAGGTTAGGCCTTCTGTATTTAAAGTGCTCCATCCGGATCGCAAACGCCTCTTTCTTACGGCTAGATTATCGTACGTTGTACCTACATTTTGCACCTATGACTAATTATAATTCCTAAAGTGTTTATATAATGTATACAATTAATGTCATGTTATTGTTGTAATTTATGTCAGATTTACAGTGTAAAATATATTGAGTAAAGTGTATATATATAAGGAAATGTGGAAAATATCAAGATATTTTTTTTCTAGCATTGGAAATATGTTCAATGAAGTTTTCTTCTTAATGTGGATATTGAACGTGAAGTGATAAAAGTTCGCATGCGATACTTTGACATATTATATCGTTATTAGATGTATAATGCGTTTTATAACGCGTATAAAATTTAATAAAATCAAATTATATTTATCAAAATATAGGTGAGAAATGATGTAGATTAATAATAGTTCCAGATAACACAAGTTTAAAACTAAAATTATATTCTTCATAAAATTTAATACTTAACTAATAGATTTTCATCTTTCAAAACGTTATTCGTGAAAGTAGGCAGCACTTGGAATCACATGATACTCAGGTCTCGGTATTTTTTATACAAAAATTAATTCATTTTAACCACCAATGATTTTGTTGCACGCAAACTTAGTCATTTGGTATGCGGACCAACAATCTAGCTGCATTAAAAGTGCACATAGCTCTGAATCTACAATACAAAATGTTTTGTTGTTGTGGTTCCAAGTGAACTATAGAAACCTGCAAAAGCTTAAATAGGCCAACTTATTTCTGCTTTTAAACCACCACATTTTTCATTTATCTTCGTTATAACTGTTGCTATCCTTCTATAAATTGGCCGCTTTGTTCTATTTAAATGTGCCTTGAACATACTTGTTTACTATTGTCTGTTGTTAATTTATCTCTAGCCTTTATATACTCTTATATCATAATTTACTATTGTAATACATGTTTTAAAATAATAATTAATGTATATAATGATAATATTGTACTCTTTAAAACTCATAATATTATAATATTATGTATTAAATTAACAATAGGATATTTCCAAAATAAATAGTCATCAATAACTGTAGAATGTATGGATCTATGTTCACCACACAATTTATATTTCACACTCCTTCAAAACCAATCAACAAATCGCATGCTCTGCAGTTCAACCCATTACATTGATTCAAGGCGTCTTCGCACTCCCAACGTGTTCATTTTGTCTAACTTATTGTATTTAATTCACTACGCGTAATCAATACGTATTTCTTGTGTAATTTTTTTTTTCTTTTCTTTCTTTTCTTTCCATTCCCCACCTTTTTATATTTGATCATTCATAAATGATATAATATATTCAATTTGTTTCCAAAATTCTTGTGTTAAATGCATTGTTGTTTAATGCTACTATTCAAATATTACGAATGTAATTTATTGTTGTTTCTGCATCTATGTAATTAGATTTATTTAGTTGTCCTCCTTTGTAAATCAGTTTTTATAACTGAATAGATAGACGTTAAATAAATAAATAAATAAATAAATAAAAATAAAGTGGTAAGACTTTCGTTAATAAGATTTACACCGCATGCCACGGACTCAATTTTGAATCGATGGAAAAATGTTTGATAAATACTGCTACCTAATAGTATTTTTTTATTTAACTTCTATCATATTCAGTTATTAAAACTGATTTA